>JAJPUD010004657.1:115870-138485 GCA_023553655.1 Myrmecobius fasciatus | reverse complement strand
TGAAATTAAAACCATCTCTAGTCATATGAAAAGGTGCTCCAAATCACTATTGATCAGAGAAATGCAAATTAAGACAACTCTGAGGTACCACTACACACCTGTCAGATTGGCTAAAATGACAGGAAAAGATAACGATGAATGTTGGAGGGGATGTGGGAAAACTGGGACACTAATACATTGTTGGTGGAACTGTGAACGGATCCAACCATTCTGGAGAGCAATTTGGAGCTATGCTCAAAAAGTTGTCAAACTGTGCATACCCTTTGACCCAGCAGCATTTCTATTGGGCTTATATCCCAAAGAAATCATAAAAGAAGGAAAGGGCCCCACATGTGCAAGAATGTTTGTGGCAGCCCTTTTTGTAGTGGCTAGAAACTGGAAACTGAAGGGATGTCCATCAATTGGAGAGTGGCTGAATAAATTATGGTATATGAATGTCATGGAATATTATTGCTCTGTAAGAAACGACCAGCAGGACGATTTCAGAGAGGTCTGGAGGGACTTGCATGAACTGATGCTGAGTGAAACAAGCAGAACCAGGAGATCATCATACACAGCAACAACAATATTACATGATGATCAATTCTGATGGACATGGCTCTCTGCAACAAAGAATTGTCTCAAACCAGTTCCAATTGTTCACTGAAGAAAACCATATACACCCAGAGAGAGGGATATGAAATATGGACCACAACGTAACATTTTCATGATCTCTATTGATATTTGCTTGCATTGTGTTTCCTTCCTCTGATTTTCTTTTTTTTCTTGTAGATAGGATTTTTCTTGCATAACTTGTCAAGTATTTCAACATTATTAACATGTAGTGGACTTCCTGCCATCTAGGGGAGGGGAGAGGACTGGGGGTAAAATTTGTAATGGAAAGCTTTGTAAAGATCAATGCTGGGGAACTACCCATACATATGTTATACAAATAAAAAGCTTTAATAAAAAAATTAAATTAAAAAAGAGAAAAAAATAAACTATGTATTTTATTTTATGAATTAGAAATATTATTCTCAAAAGGTTCCACAAGTTTCACCAGACTGCTAAAGATTTTATACAACAAAGATTAAGGATCTCTATTCTAGTGGATGGCAGTGAGTTATTAATAGATTGAACCTCAATTGTGAATACATTTTCAGGGAGTAACAAGAAGGCTATTGGAGAGATTAAATTCATAACCTCTATCATCACCTGTTATATATGTTTTTAAAAAAAGCTTTTAAAAAATCTCTAAAACATTTGGTCTTTTTACTATAAAAAATAGCCAAAACAGTAAAGGAGCAAGTTGAACCTTGTGTGATTTGTAATTCATCAGTGTTCACTGACTTATGGGCTACAGAACCAAGACTCATTTTTCCTTTGATGGGTCAGTGCCTTTATAACCTATTCTCTCAGTGGGTACAAGAGAGCTGCAGTTTTCTGACGTACATAAATGAGAGTTGGTGTGAAAATAAATGGAAAATGCTTCAAAATCCTTGGAGAAAAGTATTATGTAAATGCACATTATTATGCTCATAAATAATAATAATTTATTTTCTAAGGCATAATGCCAGTACAAAAGTCATTTGTGTTGTCAGGCATTTGCTAGTTTTGTGTGGGATTCAACAAATGCAATGTCCCATTAGACATAATAGATGCTTAAATGGATTTTTTTATGAATTTACCTTAAGGTTTAGTAACGGATTGTTTAAAAAAAAACATCAGACAGCAATAATAACTTTTTTTAATATACATGTTGCCCACCAGACTTGCTATATGGATGCAAGTAGAAAATCACAAACTGCTTGAAAATTAGACTATCATTTGTGTTATATAGCACAGTCTCAATAATATTCTATATTCTGGTCATGAGTTTTGACAGGTTTTGAGATTTTCTTTTCTTTAAAAGCATTTTGTCCCTTAGTAATCAGCTCTCAAGAAAGAAAAGAAACTCAAATAAATTTAAGTTCATATACACATACATATGTGTGTACATATGTGTGCATGTATTTAGGAGCCAAAAAAAAAAAATACTGAGGGACTAGAATCTTGGATTAAATTTAATAAAATATGTTAGCTTAGGAAATATACTGCTCATTTCATCAACATAGGAAAGAAAACCCTGGAGGAAAAAACTCTCTCTACTTTTGAAGGTCTACAACTTCTCTGGGAATTATAATCTTAGAAAGTTTTCCAAATCTCTGAGAAGTTAGGTATTCTTCCCATAGTCACATATGCAATATGTGCTAGAAATAAGACTTGAAGCTACATCTTCTTGGCTAAGGGAATGACTTTTTAGTCACTATGTTATACTGCTTTTTATATTATGAAAACTTAATGTAATTATTGGAGATCAGACTTACTACATCTTTAGAACCTGAAGGCATATCAATTTAACTGTGTAAATGTCTGTAAATGTTGTAGTTAGCTCTAGGTTCCTAATTTTAGAAAAAACTGGAGAGTATCCAACATAGGACAATTAGGATGGTGAAAAACCTCAAGTTTACACCATATCATAAGTGAGGATTCTTAGCCTGAAGAAGATATTAAGAAGGGAAAAAGATGGCTGTTTCCAATTATCCCAAGGGCTGCTATATTGGGAAAAAATGGGTTAGACTTGCTTTTCTCTTGCCACAGAGAAAAGGAGCAATAAATAGAAGTTGCAAAGAGGTTCATTTAGTCTTGGTATCAGAAAAAAATTCTAGTAATTAGAGTGATCCAAAAGTGAAATGGATTTTCTCAGAAGGAAATGGGTCTCCCTTTTTTGGAGACCTTCAAGAAAACTTGGGGTAATTATTCATAGAGTATGATTTTTTTCAAACATGAGTTCAACTTTGGGGATATGTTCACCCAGGACTGAATCAAGCTAACTCTTCTAACATCTATCCTTCATCTCCTCATCTTACAGACAAGCATGACATGGAATGCTTTGTCATCACCTTTGCAAAAATGGGAACTTTATAGTATTTCTTTGGCATTTCAGTCTGTAAGCCTGTAGAAAAAAAAAAAAAAGAATATGAAGTCAGTGTAATGTGGTTTTTTGATAAAATCACTTTGGCTCCTATGTTCATCACTTCTCTTTTCATTAACATTCATTAATCATCCCTTTAATTAGCACTAGATTTTGCCAGAAGATAAAGTCAAGCTTATTAGCCATTAGTTTTCAGGCTTCTTTCTTCTCCTTTTGGAGAAGTTAAAATAATGTATTCCCTTCTTTAATCCTCTCATGGAGATCTTGGTGGTTTTAGCTCTCTGAAGTCTCACTGTTTAAGAAAGGCTCATCACTTGTTCTAGAATCAATATGCTAGAATCCTTGTATCTTTGGTTGCAAATGGAACATTACATCAGTTTTCCTTCATGGCAAAAACAAATGTTTTCTTTTGAAACTCTATTATTCATATATATATATATATATATATATATATATATATATATATATATATATTGCTGAGGCAATTGGGGTTCAGTGACTTGCCCAGGGTCACACAGCTAGGAAGTGTTAAGTGTCTGAGACCAGATTTGAACTCAGGTTCTCCTGACTTCAGGGCTGGTTCTCTATCCACTGCACCGTCTACTGCCCTATTATTCTTATATTCTACCCTCAATTCTCCACTCATTTGCAGAGTTCAGGATATTGATGGAATATCTACCAAAGTAACATACTTCTTCCAAATCAAAAAAAAAAAAAAACTATGACTATTTCTGTAAGCTATCTTTGATGCAGATTCATTGTTTCCTTCCTTTCCAGATAAAAAGGACTGGTCTTCTAGAATCCTATCATTCAATTTTTAATTAACCCTGATAGGAGTCACAAGATCACAGATTTAAAATTATGAAGAACCTTATAATTTCAATATCTTCTTTTTAATATTTGAGCAAAATGCGGCCCAAGGTAGTTAAGTGACTTGTCCAAAGCCACATACATGGCTAGTAAATGGCATGTTCCCTCCAATAGGCATTTTATTGCATCATTCTACCACCATAATGTCACCAGTGTGAGTTGTCCTTTCATTGATAAACTAGTAAATATCCAAAGTCACTGCTTTTTTCCACATTGTGTTTCATAGGCGAGAAAAGAAAATTGTCATTTTTTAATAGAATATGCACAACTTGAAATCAGAGAATATGGTTTTCTATTTCTTGGAAGTGCCCCATAGAGTCCAGCAGGGTAGATGCTTTGCGAGCATATTAAAAACACATTATATACTTAAAATCTTTTCTATAAATGAATTACCAGCGATGATTGTGCAAGGCCTAGGAAGTAGATACATAAATAAGACAGAGTTGTTTTTGATGGGGTCAGCATACTAAGACTGACTCTATCTCTAACTCTTGATTTAGTTGCTTAAGCTCTTGAGCCCCAGGATACTTATCTGAAAAATAAGGAGGCTCAACTAAATGATCAATAAGCCATTTTCTTAAAATTACATGCTTCTAAAAATAAATAAAAAATCCAGCCCCAAATTCTATGACTCTCCCTAGAGGATGCATTAACATTTTCATTGAATGGTTCATTAGCAAATACTGTAGTAGTAAAGGAAGGACATTCATACAGGACATTTTTTCATTCTAAGTCCATTTTGATGTGCCTTATATGCTTCCTTTCTCCCCTACCATTTTGGACTAAATAATCCAGTACACTTGAAGATTCTTGTCATTTTTGAATGGCTTCAATCCCCACTGCTCTTAAAAGATATGAAGCACTTTGCTTCATTTTAATTGTTTTCCCCAAACATGTCCTGATGATAGTTGAATAGTAATTTCAGGGAATTGGCTTTATACAGTCAGTTCAATTTCGATCGGGCTTTATGTTAGAATCAAACTGCTGTCACTACATATGACATTAATGAGCTCCACTTGGAAGCCACTTCAGCCATGAGGGCCAAGATGGAACTGATGCAGAGATTGTCCCTTTCATCCCTAGAATTGCAAGAGTCACACTGCAAGATATTGCAAGAGAGATGAGCTTCTTATTATACTTATGAAATATATGAGCGATTTATAATTGATAATCCATTTAAAGAGAGAAAACTTTATAACAATGGACTGGGGATGGGAGGGAGGATTAAGATACCAGCTCTGTGCTAGGAAAGGTTACTCACTCCCATGGGGCTCTCAGATCTGTCCCAGACCCTCATAATGAATGGGACACAACAAAATACAAAAGACAAGGTAAGCCACAGGGGATTATGAATTATTAGATTAGATGGATTCTGTAATAGAATAAAAGGACATACCTAGAAATGGGGGTCACTTATACTCTGCTCATTAACGGAAAGAAGCAAGGACTTTCAGTTTCTCCATATTCCATGTGAATTTTCTATTTGCCACCTGCCTCATTGGCTTTCACCTGTTCAATCTCCCCAGAAATGTAGGGGCTTCCCTATGTCACTACAAGTTACTGTTGGGCTGTTGTTCCACCTGGGTATGACTGATGTCACCCCCATACCTCTTACCCTCCTCCTCTTGATTTATTCTCTGTCAGAGCTATTCTAAATCTGTCGCTCTAGCAGAAGATTTCCCCCTCCAATTCTTCTTGAAACAGGAAGAAATCAAATTTCTAACGGCTTTATTAACTAACTCCTTACATCTCCCACCTCCCCTCAATGGCAGTCAAAGATTTTATAGAAGGACTTAACAAATATATGATCAATAAAAGAAGATGAATTTGTAACATGGAAAGGACAAGAGACAATCGATGGACATTGCAGGTGTTCTCCTGGTCAGACAGCAATCAATAAGAATTTATTAAGTACTTGCTGTGTTCCTGGAACTGTGTTAAGTGCCAAGATACAAAGATGGTTCCTGCCCTCAAGGAAGTCACATTCATCTCTACTTCTCATTCCTTTACAGGTTGGGCATTCTGTTCCTCCCCTACCATGTCCCAGCTCTTTATCCTGAAAGCTCCCTCCAGCTCTGTTATTCACATATTGAAAGTACCCTTTGCTAAGAAGTCTCACTCTTTGATTTTATGTTCCTCCCAGACCCTCCATTCATAGAGGACCTCAAGTCAGCCATGCCTCATTCCTCTCTAGGAAGATACCTACTTTCCCACCATTCCACCTTTGTGTCTCTCCTCCTCCAAATTTTTTTGCCCTTTTTTATATGTTGTCCTCCTCTATTAGAATATAAACTCCTTCATGTATTAGATTACCTGCCATCTAGGGGAAAGGGTAGAAGAAAGAAGGGGAAAATCTGGAATAGAAATTTGTCAAGGGTCAATGCTGAAAAATTACCCATACATATGTTTTATAAATAAAAAGCTTTAATAAAATTTTTTAAAAGGATATAAACTCCTTAAAGACAGTAACTGACTTTCTTTCTACTTGGATTTTTATTTTCAACACTTAGCACACTGCCTAGTACATCGTGAGCATTTACTATACCTGTTCATTGAAGACTGATCAACATTCTGGTGGAGGTTAACCATCATAACAGCAGACACAGCATGTAAACAATTAAAAATAGACAACACAGCTACAGGGTAGATGAATGGTAATCTCAGAGAGAAGAAAGGCAAGAATAATGATAATTCTCTGGTTACAGTCATCTATAAGAAAATGTCAGTGAATAACCCTAACACATCATGCAGCTTCTTTGTGAATATGGGAACTAACCAACTCCTTTCCCCCAGTCTCATCCGCAGGAATTCTTAGTAATGAAACTCCTGAGGTCCAGGAGGAAGCACCCTAAATGCCCCCTTAATGGCAGATTGCATGTGTGAATACTACGCCTTGCATGGAAAGTTGGAATGGTTGGAACCCTCATCCACCAGCAAAGACCTGCAAACAAATAACCTAGCCTGATGAAAATACTTTCTCCTTGGTGGCTCCTACCTGACTCATAAGCTCACCAGGCTGGGTGAACGTTTTCCATTCGACTGAAAATTAAAATTCACAGCCTGTTCATCTCTGGTTACTTTGCTCACCTTGGAATTCAAGGTCAGAATAGTAATTTGGGGATTACCAGAGTGGCACTGGCTGTTGTTACTTTTCTAATGTTTCCCCTGAGTCTGCTTTGAAATCTTATTGGGGCTTTTCTTAAATATAGGTAGGGAATCCAAAGAGATGGGCTGCTCTTATGTCTGAAACTAAGAGAGAAGGCAGAATGATATTCAGAGAATCACAGTGTTAGAGCTGGGATTCTTCTCCAAGGTCATTGATGTAAACCATCATTTCATAGATAAAGTAACTGAGGTACAATTTAAGTGATTGGGTCAAAGTTACCCAAGGAGTAAGTATCCGAGTTCAGTTCTTTGTACCCTCAACCTACAGGAGGGGAAGCTTCAATGTGGTCTGGCTCTTTGTCAATACTACCGTGTTCAAAGGAATCATGAGGAACTAACCCATGGCATGCGCCACTTTGTGCCCTAATAAGGAAACTGAATCCTTGAGGCAATGCTGAATTTTCAGGGGTTTGACATTTATAATAATTGCTAGTATTTATATTATATTTTCATATTTGCAAAGTGCATTATAAATATCTTATTTTATCTTCACAATAACCTTGAGATTGGGACTGTAATTATTATCATTTACAGATAAGGAAACTGAGGGAGACAAATTACAGGTCTTGCCTAGTGCCACATATCTAGTGACTATTTGAGATCTGATTTGAACTCAGGTAATTCATAATTCCAAGCCCAGCAATTCTAACCATTACCCTACCCAGTTTCCTTATGTCATACTTCTGGTAAAAGGAAATTCTAGGGTAGTCTAGGGATGTAAGATAGATTCAGTGATGCTGTTTCTGAAATAAAGTTTTAAAATGTTATTTCTGAGTCAAAATGCGCAATATTTTTTCAGTGCTATGGGTATTTGGGAAGGTTTTTTGTAATGTTTATTTAATATTTAAAGTAATATTTAAATTTTTATTTAATATTTAAAACAATAGGTCTATTTCAGCCTCTGGGATCTACCATCTACTCCATAGCTCTGATCTTAAGATTCCTGGGACTTTCCAATCATCCTTTGGTCAAGGACAAGGAAGTCTCTTATATGGAAAAATGGAAGTTTTCAGAAAAAGTCAGGATGAAAAAGTATTGACCAGGGTGAATCCAGAGCCAGATAGGTAAGTATATTCCCTGAAAACCAAAGGTGATTTTTTTTAACCATTATACAAGGACACCCAATTAGTTTACTAGAATTAGATTTAACATCACCTCCAAGAGGATAAAATGAATTTTGTAGCTACTGAAGTGAGGAAAGGAATGCAAGTTTTCAGTATTTCCTACAATTTATTACATCTGTCATTTGGAGTAATTTTAAGATAACATATCCTCAAAGTTGTGGATATGACTATAGTTTTATTTTCTGTCCAAAGATTTCTTGGGGAAGATTTTAAAGAAAACCATAAATTTGCCATTGGAATTTGCTCATGGTCAAAGACCTTAGAAAAGGATTTGCTCTTCATGATAAAGGCCTCCTGTTCTTAGTTCTGCAGTCCCTGAATGGAGCATGGCGTGAGAATTTATAAGGAGAGATCAGGGGTGCAGAGGAAGTTGCTCCATAAATACTCCAAGTTGTGCTGCAGATTGAGTTTGAGCATGGAACTCTATGCCTTTTTCCAAACTAATATGCAGGATCCTTCTTTGATATTTAAATCATTTCTTTGCTCTTTATATTTTCTCTGGGATATGCGTAAATACTAGTGGTTCTCTACAGAAAATGATATTGTTTTATTCATAAGATCTCAATGCTAGTTTTCCTTCATTCACTCTTAGAAAGTTTAAGATTTAAATAATCTGAACTTGAGATCCAAGAAGAACATTACGAACTCCTTTAATATTCTGGTTCTGCCCAGTATTTCATAGGTAATAGTTTCTCATCTCTACTGAAAATAGAATAAGTGGAGAAGAATATAAATTACAATATGAAACATTGAAAAGGATATGAGGTGCTCATGTAGTGAGCAAGAAGGATTAGTAGTGGATGGACCTCATGCTAGTTTGGTAATGTCAAACATAGTAGAGAAAGAATACCACATGTTGGGGGAATTTCCTGTGGATGAATTATGAAAAGACACAGATAAGAGCATCTTCTAATGGAAAGATCCCTGAGGGGAGAAGAGCAACTTGGGTATTGTGTGATTTGGAATAGCCATTTAATGAATGTCTTACCAAGGATGTAGATGGATGAGCATGGTCTTTAAACCTGACCCAACTCAGTTGGTACTGATGGGAGAATGGGGGTGGTAGGGAAGGGAACCATCATGTATTAAGCCTTACTATTTGCCAGGCACTATCCTAAGTACTTTACTGATTTTTTTTTATGGAAATGTAGTATACAATTAGACCCCTCACTAAACACTTTAAGCACTTCTCCATCCTTTCTGTTGCAAACGATTTCTTTCTTGCCTTCTTAGTAATACACACATATATCTATATATAAAGTTTTATACCCAAATACATTGTTATATACATATATTTATAAATATCAAATATATAAAATATTCTTCCTTTTATGATCAAGCCTAATTAGTTATTAAGACATATCATGTTCTTTGCATAAGGAAATACCCTTTGCAAGAAGCACTAAACCTTTTTTTGTTCTCTTTGCTGTATTTGACAAGTTTTTTTTTTTCAGTTCTCTTTTTCTTATGTCCTTGTCTCAGTTAAATTCAAACCAGAGCTATTTTCTGTACTGTAATCGTATGGTCCAAGTCCTTTAACTCATTAGGAGTACCAGCTAATTGGTGAACACCACTTATATATAGGATGAAGTTTCTCAGGAAACAGAGACAGCTTATCTTTTCTATATGATTGTTATGCTCAAAATGCAAGGTTTTAACTCTTTCTCAACACTAAAATACTCTTTATGTCTGATGACATTAAGGGTTTTATTCAGATTTGAAATATTCTCTAATTTATCATTTTTCTCCAATTTGAATGTTCTCCATTTTATTCTTTTAGTTTATTCTTGCCTTGGTCTCTAACACTTATTGTGGTCTTTTTTTTAAATCACTTTAACTCCTTGGCCAGTTAAATATCTTTCAATTTCATTGTCCAAAACATGATAGTAAATCTTTTCAATAATAATTTCTCCTCTCCTAATTGTAGTATTTCCCTAAGACAGAGAATCCTTGAATAAACAAGTTAAAACACAAATTGTGCAGTCTAGAACTACACTTCTGGGACTACTAATACTTTACTATTGGTGACCCAAATTTAATGGACACACAGTACTGGTACTCCTTTAGCACAACAAAGAAACTTTTGATCTAATTAGGAAGAATAGTTAATAAAAATAGGAAACTCTTTTATCCATTTAGCCATTTGTCAAAAGTCAGATGAGTTTTGCCAAGCCTTCTCCCATTCTACATCTTCCCTTTCTTGGCAGGGGTGTTGGGGGGAAAAGGGAAGCAGGGAACTGTCACTAAGTGTTGGTATCCCTGAGTCCCTCAGGGTTTTGATCTCTCCACTATTTTGTGGTTTCCTAGGGACTCTACCACCTTGAAGGACCTTACACTCTAAGAACTGAGGTTTCCCCTCTTGTTGCCTCCTCCAGAATCAATAGTTTCCAAATTCTGCATTTTCTTCACCTCTTCCAACTCCGTACCTTGCTCAACTGTATTTGCCCAAGGTTCTAGAAACACTAATTATGATTCTACATCTCTGTTTAAGGACATGAGACTCGAATAATTATGACTGTAAATGTATCCTCAGTGCCTTGGCTATGGTAAGGACTGCATAAGTATTAGTTAATTGATTGCTTAAGTCTATCCCATGAAATGGGTTCATAAGGAAAAATAACTTCTGTGGCTTGGTAAATTTTTTCTTTTCTCAAGCAAAAAATAAAGACCAAAGATCCGCAGTGGAAAATGCAGAAGTATGAAGTGATGGCAGCTAAGGGAGTGAAAGATGTTTTGTTTCCAAGTAAATCAAAGTGTGGGTATTCAGCCCCATGTTGAGAAACAAGTACTAGAATTGAGCTGCTGAGAATGTCTTCTTTGCTCCCAGCACCAGGTCTATAGACATCTGAAGTATTCAAAACATTGAGAGATCAGCAGTTGCTTTGAAATGTATTTGTTTTGTCAAAAATTTAACATGTTTTGCTTTTCCTGTGAGGAAAAGAGATTCCCACCATCATTCTGCCCTACTTTCTCTCTTCTCTGATCCTTCCCCAATTCTTTGTTATTTTATCCCAGATTGAGAATGTTTTTTTTTTCTTTTTTTTCAGAGTACACACATATGACACAAGGGATCATAAAATTAGCAGCTCGTAGTCCCAAGAAATCAGGTACCCTCAGGACCAGTTGTTTCTGGTCCCAAAGTAGCAGAGGCCCTGAGGAACAAAATCAATTCAATCCCAAGAGATTCCAAGTCCCGCCTAGCAAAGAACAGAGTGTAGACCACACCTCTTCCATATCACACTATCTTCAAAGCATATAAAACTTCCAATCCCTAGAGTTAGCTCTGAAAAAAGTGCAAAAAATCCTGAAACTTGAGACAGTATCCTCTTCTCTCCCCATCCCAAGACATCAAGAATAGAGTATAATACATATAGTTCAAAATCAAAAAATGGGGGGTGGGGATAAGTAAACAAAAACAAACAAACAAAAAAGAAGCTGGCCATAGAAATCTACTCTGATGACAGAGAAGATCAAAACATAACTTCAGAAGAAGACAAAGAAATCAAAAGAGATAATAGCAAAATCTTAAATTAAAATGTGAGTTGTATACAAGCTCAACAAAAATTCCTGGGAGAGTTAAACATAATCTTCAAGTTCAAACAAGAGTGGTAGAGGAAAAAATAAATGAAGGAATGAAAGTAAAGGGAGAAAATTATGAAAAGACAATTAAAATCTTGGTAAAAGTAGTACAAAAATACTGAAGAAAACAATACTTTAAAAAAACAAATTGGTCAAATGTTAAAGGAAGTTAAAAAAAACCTCAATAAAAAAATTAAAAAACAATGGAAAGGTTAAACAGAAGAAATTAGGATGGAGGGAAATGCACAGTTAATAATGATAACAATAAATGTGAATGGGATGAACTCACTAATAAAATGGAAATAATAGCAAAATGAATTAGAAATTGAATGAAATCAAGTTTACAATAAATATATATTTGAAGCAGAGAAAGACACACACAGAGTTAAAATAAGGATCTGGAACAGAATCTATTTTGCTTTAGCCAAAGTTAAAAAAAAAAGCAAGGGCTACAATTATGATCTCAGAAAGTGAAAGCAAAACCAGAACTAATTAAAATGGAAAAGCAGGAAAACTACCTCTCACTAAAAGTACTCATAGCTAATGAAGTAATATAATCAGTAAATGTATATGTATCAAGTGGCATAGCATCCAAATTCTTAAAGGAAAAGTTAAATGAATTATAGGAGGAAATAGTAAAATTATACTAGTGGGGGAACCTTGATTTTTTTCCTCTAAGAGTTAGATAAATCCAACCATAAACTAAATAAGAAGCAAGAAGATAAATATAATCTTTAAAAAAAAAGTGAGATGTGATACAGCATTAGAGAAAAATGAGAAAAAGGAACATACCTCTCCCCCATCTGTACATGGTATCTTCACAAAAATTGACCATGCATTACAGTACACCCTACAACCAAAGGTAGAAAAGCAGAAATGTTAAATGTGCCCTTTCCAGAACATAATACAATAAAAACTACATTTAATAAAAAAGATAGAGGATGCATAGATTAAAAACAAATTGTTCTCTATATATAGTATTGGAACCCAATACTATAGAATGAATGGGTCAAAGAACAAATAATAGAAATAATCAATGAATTCATTAAAGAGAATGGCAACAATTAAACAATATTTCAAAATTTATGGGATGCAACCAAAGCAATCTTAAGGGAAAATTTGATTACATAAACTTAAAAAGTTTTTGCACAAACAAAACTAATATAGCCAAAATTAGAAGAAAAGAGGAAACTTCAAAAAAATTACAGCAAATTTCTCTGAAAAAGGTTTAATTTCTCAAATATGTACGGAAATGAGCCAAGATTATAAAAATAAGTACCACCCACCAATTGGTAAATGGTCAAAGGATAATGAACAGGCAGTTTTCAGAAGCAGAAAACAAAGAAAAAATATGAAAATTACTTTAAATCACTACTGATTAGGGAAATGCAAATTAAAACAACTCTGAGAAAACATTTCATACTTGTCATATTAGTTAAGGTGACAGAAAATGAAAATGACAAATGCTGGAGGGAATGTGGAAAAAAAGGGACAATGATGCACTGTGGAATTGTGAACTAGTCTAACTTTTCTGAAGAACAATTTGGAACAAGGCCAAAGAACTGTAAAATTGCATATCTTTTGACTTAGCAATACCACTGCTAGGTTTATAGTCTAAAGAAATCAAAGAAAATAGAAAAAAAACCCATTTGTAAAACAATATTATATCAGCTCTTTTTTTTGGTGTCAAATAATTGAAAATCAAGAGGATGCCTACCAATTGCAGAATGTCTGAACAAGGTGTGATATATAAGTATAATAAAATACTACTTTGTTATAAGAAATGATGAGCAGGATGGTTTCAGAAAAATTGGAAAAGGCTGAAATGAACTGCTACAAAATGAACTGAACAGAACCAGAGAACATTGGACACAATAATAGCAATATTATAAGGATAGTCAACTGTGAAAAATTTAGCTACTTTGATCAAGATACTGATGCAAGAGAATTCCAAAGGGCCCATGCTAAAATGAATGCTATAGATCTCCGGAGAAAAAACTGATGAATCCTGAATGCAGATCAAATCATACATTTGAAAACTATTTTTCTTGTTTTTTTTGCCTGTATTTTCTTTTGCATGGCTAATACAGAAATATGTTTTGCATTACCTCACATGTATAATCCAGATCAAATTGCTTGCCTTCTCAAGAAGGGACTGGTAGGCGGGAAGGAGAAAATTTGGAACTCAAGTTAAATTTTTTTTTAAAAATGTACATGTATTTGGGAAATTTTACATGTATTTATATGAATGAAATAATTAAAAATATGTTTAAAAAACCCTTTATCCTTGAATTTTATAACTATATTTGAACATAAACTTAATTAACTAATCACAAGAATCTATCTCTCTATGAGCTATGAGACTTTGAGAAAATGTGTAGAGTGCACATTTACCTAAAAGTAAACACTATTTCAGTATTGCACTTGTTCTGAATTTGACAGATTGGTAAGTTTGTCCTGCTTGCTGTTTGTTTCTAGCCATGGTTATTTAAACAATTCATTCTGTAAATCTGATCCATTAAAAATTCTTTAAGTGAGAAGTACTGTACATGCACTGAAAAGCATAATGTCTATTTTAAAAGTTTCAACTTTTTTTACATTAATGTAGTATAAAAAAGAAAGCATGCAGAAGTTCTACTAACTTGGCTAGTATTTCCTTTCTACATTAATACTTCAAAGGATACAGAACCTAGAGTTAAACTCATGATTGTTTACCATGATTTAGATAAACTAGATTAGACAGATTAGTCTTAAAGCTTTCCTCCTTATTGCTTCAAAGTTGTATATGAGCTTTATTCACTATTCTTAAAACTGAAACTCATAACACTCCAAACTCTAACATTTCTTTCCTTATTTTGTGCTTTTTGCACTCGGATTGATTTTATATCTATCACATCTTGCTTCATAATCCAGCAGTTTTCCAATTTCCTGATGACTCCTAAATACTTCCTGCAGGACAGTAATTCAACTTTTCCCCTCCTCAGCTGATAAAGAAAAAAAAAAAAAAAAAGAGTGTGAAATCTTCCCATGAAGATAGCAGCATCTTTGCCTTTCTCTCCCTGTCCGACACTTGTAGTACCCTAAGATCTCAACAGAATTTGTGCATCCATACCAAACACACAATTCTGAGAAAAGAAGTAAATATAAAATTTGTTTTGCAAGGTCCCACAACACTGTGTGCCCCATTATTTATTATCCCCATTTTACAGATTAAGCAGCTCTGGACCAAAATAGGAAATGATTTAGCTACAGCCACAGAGCATGTAAGTGTCTGGGCTAAGATTCAAATCTAGATCCCCAGACTCCAGACTTCTGTATTCTTTCCACCTCCTGATAATGACCTAGCTACGCTATTAATGCCTGTTTAAAACATTTAATATGAAAAACAGCAACCACCAGAAGATCATTAAATTCATTCCATTCATTGTCAGGCTCAATTAGGATAGTCTTTAGCTTAGGAAAAGTAAAATGAATTGCTGATTCAGTCATAGAATCCCAATACCCCAGGTGAGCATTTACCTGATAGATCTCCACCAGAGTCAGAGCCCTGGCAGTAGCTCAGGAAGGATAAATTCCTGTACTTAGACTGTGCCTTTTAGAAGTTCTCCCCTTTCCCTACTCTCCTTCTCTGTTTTCCTGAAAGACAGACAGATAAGAAAAAAGCTTTCTCATTTACCTGAACTCAGATTTACCTTGACAGGGGTTAGAAAGTCTTTCTAACAAGAAACTTAATTAATGTCATGTGAAATCTGTCACTAAGAGCCATATAATCCTGAGCAAGTTATGTCATGTCTTTGGGCTTCAGTTCCCCCTTATGCAAAACCAGAGGGTTGGATCACAGAAGTCTTCCTGCCTAGAAATTCCCTCATTTTATTTGTGCCAACCAAAGATTGATTGGTAGGGAAACTATCCAATGAGCATCATTTATAACCTGAGTGTGGAATTAAATCCCAGATGGCTCTAATTAAGGTATAATGTCATAATTGTGTCCTTTAAGGCATTACAAGATAGGACTTTTATCTTCTTTCCTCCTTTCCTTCCATTTCTCTCTCCCTTCCCTCTTCCTTCTTCTCTACTGTCTTTCTGCCTATCTTTTTTCTTATTCCTTCCTTCTTTCTTTAACTTCCTTTCTTTTTCTTTCTTGTTTCCATCTACATGAATCACTATCAGATACTTACTGTCCTTTCTAATTTTGGGAACAAAAACTCTATTTCTTTAGTATTGTTTTTTTTTTCTTTTTCTCCCTCCCTTCTTCCCTCTCTCTTTTCTTTTTTCCCTCCCTCCTTCCCTCCCTTTCTCCCTCTTTCTCTCCCTTCTTTCCTCCTTTTCTCCCTCCTTTCTTCCTTCCTTGCTTTTTCTTTCTTTCTTTCTTTATCTTCCTTCCTTCCTTCCTTCCTTCCTTCCTTCCTTCCTTTCTTTCCTTTCTTTCCTTTCTTTCTTTCCCTTCTTCTCATTCTTTTTTCCCTCTTTCCTTCACTTCCTCCTTCCTTCCTCCCTCCCTCCCTTTCTTTCTTTTGCTTGTTTTTATTGGTTTAAATATAAATCATTTATTTGTGTTTGTTTATGTAACTATCATGTGGGAAAAGGGCATATTTTGTTTTATCTTTATGTGCCATTGTAAGATTTTAGCATTTCTGGTCTCAATGAATTCATTTTCCAAACACTTACATTATCCCAAGAAATGATCTATGTAATGACCAAATAAATAATTTGACCACTCATTCAGTTCCCAGATGCTCAGTTCTCTTCTTAGTATTATTTCTCTTGGTTTTACACAAAGCTATACAACTTCTGTATTTTATTGCAAGGGATAGAATTGAACTTCACTAACACATCAGAAGAGTTGAATTCACTTATTTTTGCATGTTTTTGTGATGGTATCCATTACTTTTAGTATGCTCTCTACTATACTCCTAGAACCTCAGAGACAATCCCAGAGAATCAACTAGTTGAAACAATCAACCACATTAACAAAATTTGTTTATAAAATAAACACACATAAATCAATAACATTGTTGTATATTACCAACAAAATTCAGCAAGAAGAGCTAAAAAAAAAAAGAAACTCACTTTAAAATAAATGAAGATAATAAATATAAAATACTTGGGAAGCTACCTGCCAAGACAAAGTTAGGAAGTATATGAACAAAATTACAAAATATTTACTAAACACTTATATTATGCCAAAGAAACTGTTAGACCAATGGACAGCAAGACAAAGATGAAATATCCTGCCCTTTAGGAGGCTGTATTCTCCTGAGGAAAACTCTGGGGAAAATAAATGCAAAGTACGTACAAAATAATTTCAAGAAAGAGATGATATTAATAATGGGGTGAGGAGGAATCAGAATAGTTCTTATATAGAGGGTCTACCTGAGCTTGGCTTTGAGGCCAACAGGATTTTGAAGGGCAGATGGTGAAAGATGTGCTTCCCAGATGTGAAGTTCAGAAAAAGCTACAAATTTCCTTTCCTAGCTATTACCTTAAGTAGTATTTATTAAGTGTTGACCCCATGCTATTCAAATCAGGGAATGAAAATTTTTTTTCTTGAAAAATTCTTAATCTATTACACTGGCAGAGTTGGACTTCTCTAGAGGTTATTCAGATATTTTTCCAGGGGTTAATGGACTTTTTCTGCACTTTTTCTGTTTTAAAAATAATTGTATGTCAGAGATGAAGGGAAGCGGGGATGGATAAAAGCCTATGAGTTCTGCTTAGTGGTTTGGCACTACAGAGATTAGCCAAGAAACCATGGATACTTAAGAACTAAGGTTAAGAATGACAAATGTTGGCTCATAGCATCAGTACCTCATAATAGGGGTCAGGGACATCTTAGAGGTCATCAAATCCAATCCTCCCTTTTTACAGATGACATTAACCCCCATTATTTGAAAGCATCTATGAGCTGTTAATTCCTCGTAAGTCACATTTACCATAATTCAACATTTTCAAGCCTTGTTGAAGGTTTGCTTTAAAAAAAAATGGGATAGGTATTTCATCGGTCTAGTTTGTTCATCCTAATTGATACTATATGACAGTGCCACTCAAATGACAGAAAAGTACTGAGCCGAGCACGGCATCCATACGGAGAGAGAGGGAGGCTTCCAGAGCCTGACTGACAGACAACAGCTTTGCAGCCAGTCATCCTTAAAGAAAAACACATTTTCTGTTAATGCCTGTAAGTGTTTTGCTAATAGGAATTTCCAGACTCTGGATTATGATGGGTAATATCGACCTACTTCAATCTGTTGCCAAAGGGAAGCTAGAAGGATAGTGATCTGTCTTCAGGACTCTGACCTTCACTCCTCTTCTGCTGGGTACAATGGGGCACAAGCAGCCAGAATCAAATAGGATGATCCCAAATGGAGATTGCCTGTTATTTTAGAAAGGGACCCTTAGCAGAGGATGCATGCTTTAGTTTAGGTTAGGTCCTGTTTCTCTGTATGGACAATTCCTGATGTAGGAATAAACCAACAATTTATTTATAAATCAATTGTCTTAAATGACAATTTTCTATAAAAATAAAATTATACAGAAAATCCATCCAGAAATATAGTCTATATCCTTCCCTAACAGAATGGTGCTCAGAGTTGTTATGAAGTCACTTTGAATGAGGATGGCTCAAATCTGTATGATTCAATAAAGAACTTCCCTGTAGCACCCTAAGCTTTTAAGTGGATGCATGAAGGGAGGGAAGCAGGAATAACGATTTACATAGCACCTACTGTGTGCCAGGAAATGTGCTAGGTGCTTTAAAAATAACGTCTCATTTGATCTTCACAAAAACCTTGTGGGGTAGGTGCTGTTACAATCCCCCTTTTAGAGTTGAAGGAAACTGAGACCAATAGAAGTCAACTGACTTGCCCATGATCATGCAGCCCTTAAATATAGGTCTACAGGAATAGCACCAATTGCCTCTATGCATCCTGGGCTACATTGTTGAATAATTAATATGTACCTTGTACATTCACTCATTCATTCAACAAATGTTGTATTATTACATGTACTTATATTTAGGTGTTTAGCTCTTAATCTCATAGAAGAAAATAATAGTAATTATAATACTCTATACTGTTTTAAGTTTTTGTCAGTGAGCACTGTATATTTTGGTTGCTTTTGAGAATTTCTTTTGTGTAAAAGTTGTCCCATACTTGAAAAAAAATACTTGAAGAAAAAAATGCTACATGGACTATTACTAAATCATTAAAAATTTAATTATGTTAATTACAAATATTATGTAGAAGACTAACTTTATATAGGTCTGAAAAACATTTTCATATAATTATGAAGCCCTGTCAAGTGCTTGGTACAATCAATAGAATACAATCACAAATATAAGCATCTCAAAAATATTGTCATCTATAAGGAATTTCTCTTTATTTTGGATTTTGTAGATAGCATCCTCTCTAAGATTACTATACATGTAATATTGAATCTTTCATCAAACATTTATTAACATATTTTATAATAAATAATATCATTATATATTTGTAATAGTATATTCACACAGGTCTCTGGATACTTCCCATCATATCTAGATTACTATAATAATCTGCTGGTATATTTACCTACCTCAAATATCTCCCAATTCTGCTCTCAAATACTTCTTAGTTATGTGATCCTGGACAAATCACTTAATCTATTTGCCTTAGTTTCCTCAACAATGAAATGGGGATAATAAAAGCACCTGCCTTGCAGGGTTGTTTCAAGGATCAAATAAGATAATATTTATAAATGTATTTAGTACAGTGTCTGGTAGATGCTTATTCTCTTTCCTTTCCTCTTGCTGACCTTATCTCTAGGTTTCTCTCTGTTTTATTACTGCCCATGATCTTATTTTTTCTTTTTCTTTCTTTCTTTTTCTCTCCTTCCCTTTCTTCTTCATTCCTTCCTTCCCTTCTTCCTTCCTTTCTCTTTTTTCCTTTCTTTCTTTCATTGTCTACATTTTTTTCTCTTTGAGTCATCTTGAAAATCATTCTGAGTGATTTTAAAGTATTGCCACTTCTAGTATGAACTTATTCTTTATATTTAGTCAAGTCCAACTTCATTTTCTTTAATATAATTTCCCTTTCTTATAGTAAGTCAAGTGTTAGATTTCAAGGTAGTAGATCCACTGACATTGAGGATAATAGATCACTATAGAAATGCTGGTAGATCTATTATATTTTCAATTTGATTATTATCTTTTTCCAATTTCATCTGTAAATGTTCTTGAGATGGTCTGACTTAGTCTCATGTCAACCTTTCTGCAAGTTTAGCTTTCCTTCAACTCTCTTTTAAAAGATGATTTCATCCATAATCTTGTTATTCTTCTCTGAATTGTTCTGCTATTGGGCACATGTTCTACATCATTGATGGCTTAGGGGTCCTATGTCTTTTCATTTGACGAGAATATTAAGCGTTTGTTGGATAAAAAGTTTTCTTGTCTTGCCTGTCCTCTGTGTTGTCATCATTCTTTTAAATTATTTGTTATAATAAATAAAATATTTGTAATAAATTATAATCATACATTTCTTTAATTTTATATAATTCTCATTTTTCAGTTAATGGTTCTTTTTAATAATCTATATTAGACCTATTGCAACCACATTCAATGCCATCTTGTCATAGTCTTTCTTCTGATTTGGTATTTGATCTTTGCTCTAAATGACTCAGTGGCTCTGAAATGACTTTTGCATTGGCAAATTGCTTTTTTAACTTGTTGTTATGGTCTTTAGAGCTTACTGTATCTAGTTTGTTTAGGTTATTTTGGGGGGGTATATGTAGAATGTGCAATCTTTTGGTCTCTTTCACTTTTGTGCCTCCCACAATCATATTTTCCAATGTAATTTTCACTGATTTTTCCTGTGCTCAATCTTTACACTGATAATACTGGGGTTCAACTATTGTGTTGACATGGTTTGTGGGATTTTTGTCAAGTTCTTTATAGAAGTCTAGTACTTCTCTATCTTTTGCAAAAGATATTGACACATAAGGTTTAACTATGGAGAGACAGATATAAAAATCAAATAGCCATTTGGAAATGAATATAGGTTCCCACAAAACCAACTGAGTGATTGAAGTTCTGACAACTTTCTAAGACTATACATTATACATATGCAATCAAACCAGCAATTACTATCATAGAGACATATGTAATACTTTTAATGAGCACTAAGAATACAAGTGCAAAATTTGGACATAAATGAACCTCCTTTCTTCTCCCCTTCCATATGCAAGAATTCCTTTGTATTCATCATAAAGTTTTCTTACTTTATATTACTCACATTAATAGTTGACATCTTTGTCTAACCTGAAGGTAATCATAATCCTATTAAATGATGAATAGAAGCTTTAAGTTATAAAGTAAGTTAAAGGATATTAATGCCCATAAAATAATATCACACCTGAACTAAATGCTTCCTTTCAGGCCTTATTTTGATGAGATGGGAACATTGGATTCTCAAAGGTTGTACCAAATTAGATGACATTTAAAATAAGTTCTACCAAGCTGGAAAAGCCTCATTTGGAGGCTGCAGTAGGTTGTGTTTCTGTCACTTGGGAACTAATCTAGTTAAGTTGAGAGAAATTTATTGCCAGTTTGATCATAGACCACTAAATTTTTGAGGCAACACAATTTATAAAGACTATTTACTCTGGCAAAACAAAAGACTTTGCTAAGAAAAAAAAAACTAGTCATACAAATAAAAATCAATGACCTTTTAACTACTGAAACATTATCACGGTAACATTTTGAATTAAATTAGATTTAAGAATTACAATTTTCTTTAAATAAAAATGGATATGAAGTAACATTTTCATGACATACTGAACAATAATTAATTCATCAATGAAAATAAATATTACATCTTGAAGTAATGTAAATTCTAGAGTTAAATTATTAATTATACAAGAAATCTTTGAGCTGGATAGATATTAGATTATCAGAGAAAAAAGCTATATTAGGAAGTACTTTCTTTTAGGTTTTGATTAGAGAAATGTGAGGGACTGAAATCACAAGATTAAAGGTTATGGATTTAGAAGTGGAAATAATTTGATTTTATTTTTTAATAAAGCTTTTTATTTTCAAAACCCACGCATAGATATTTTTCAACATTTGCCCTTCTAAAACCTTGTGTTCTAAATTTTTCTTCTCCTTCCCTTCCTCTTCCCCCCTCAAACAGCAAATAATCCAAAATATATTAAACATGTGGAATTCTTCTATGCATATTTCCATCATGCTGCATATCATGCTGCATTAAAAAAAGCAGATCAAAAAGGGAAAAAATGAGAAAGAAAACAAAATGGGACTTCCTTCCGGGGGTGGAGCCATGGTGGCAGAGATCAGACAGGAGTCTCTGTAACCTTCTCCAACCTCCCCTCAAACCAACAACATATGAAGCCTCTAGACTGATTTTGAAGCAAAAAAATCCACAATATCTGGAGAACAACACGATTCTAGAAGAAGATACTCTGGAAGAACCTCAAAACAGGTCTGTTTTAATTGGCCAGGGGGGTGGTCTGCTGAAACCAGACTGCAGCAACGGGAGACCGGGGCAGGGAGCTGGAGCAGGGAGCTGGAACAGGAGTCGGAACAGGAGTGGGAGCGTTGTGCTTTTCACACATCTGGGAGTCTTCTTCAGGCCTCTTGGGCCAATCTGTCCTGATTGTGGGCAGGTGGTTTGGAGGGTCTGCCTTTTGAGGGGGATAGATTGTGAACCACTGAACCCCTGATGAGCATCGGACCGAGCTGCCATTACACAGCACCTTAAAGCAATCAATCAAACAACAGGACTGATCAGCACCAGAAATAATTCAATCAGCAGAGCTGCCCAGTAACTGAAATAATTCAATCAGCAGAACTGCCCCAGGGTGAACTAAAGCAGAACTGCCCAGCACCTGACATAATTCAATCAGCAGAACTGCCCAGTTCCTGAAATAACTC
>JAJPUD010004657.1:78942-100870 GCA_023553655.1 Myrmecobius fasciatus | reverse complement strand
AAAAAAAAAGTTTTTGCAAAGGTCAATGTTGAAAGGTCACTCATATGTTTTGTAAATAAAAAGCTTTATATATATAAAAAAAATGCAAGCAGACAACAAAAAAATGAAAATGCTATGTTGTGATCCACACTCAGTTCCCATAATTCTCTCTCTGGATGCAGATGGCTCTCTCCATCACAGAATCATTGGAATTGGTCTGAATCTCCATCACAAAATCATTGGAACTGATCTGAATCATCTCATTGTTGGAAAGAGCCATGTCCATCAGAATTGATCATCATATAACCTTGTTTCTGTGTACAATGATTTCCTGGTTCTGCTCATGTCACTTAGCATCAGTTCATGTAAATCTCTCCAGGCCTCTCTGAAATCATCCTGCTGGTCGTTTCTTACAGAATAGTAATATTCCATGGTAGTCATATACTATAATTTATTCAACCACTCTTCAATTGATGGGCATCATTCAGTTTCCAGTTTCTTAAAGGGCTGCCCCAAACATTCTTGCACATGTGGGTCCCTTCCCCTCATTTATGAACTTTTTGGGATATAAGCCCAATAGAAACACTGCTGGGTCAAAGGGTGTACACTGTTTAATAGCTCTTTGGACATAGTTCCAAATTGCTCTCCAGAATGGTTGAATCAATTCACAACTCCACCAAAAATGTGTCCAATATATCCAATATGCCTTTCTTTTATCACCCTGCCTTCTTCCCATATCCCATTCCCCTCCTATTTTCCTACAGGGTAAGTTAGATTTTTATGCCTCTATTGAGTTTGTATGTTATTTCCTATTTGAGCCAATTCTGATGTGAGTAAGATTTACTCACTCACTCTCTCCTCTCCCTTTTCCCCTCCACTGTAAAAGCTTCTTCTTGTCTCTTCTTTAATGGCACATAATTTGTACCATTCTTTGTCTCTCTTTCCCTTTCTCCCAATATATTCCCCTTTTACCCCTTAATTTCATCATTTTTTTTTAAAGAAAAAAGATGTTTTCTGTAGTGGACTTCCTGCCATCTAGGGGAGGGGAGGGGACTAGAGGGAAAATTTGTTACGGAAAGCTTTGTAAGGATCAATGTTGAGGAACTACCCATACATATGTTATGCAAATAAAAAATTTTAATTAAAAAAAAGGGGGAAAAAAGGGAAAAAAGGAAAAAAAAGATATTTTCCCTGCATATTCAACTCATACCCATGCCCTCTGTCTATACATACTCCTTACTGCCATAATAATGAGAACATTCTAATGAGTTTCAAGTAATTATCCTCCTATGTAGGAATGTAAACAGATAAACCTTATTAAATCCCTTATGATACCACTTTGTTGATATATCACTTGCCTGATTACCTCCTTATGCTTCTCCAGAGTCCTGTATTTCAAAATAAAATTTTCCATGTAGCTCTGGTCTTTTCATCATGAATGCTTGAAAATCCTGAAGGATTATATTCAGTTTTGCTAGGTAGGTGATTCTTGCTTGCAATTCTAGCTCCATTGTTCTCTGGAATGTCATATTCCAAACCCTCTGGTCATTTAATGTGGAAACTGATAAATCTTGTGTTATCTTGATTGTGGCTCCACTCTATTTGAATTGTTTCTTTCTGGATGTTTGTAACATTTTCTCCTTTACCTGGGAGTTCTGGATTTTGGCTATAACATTCCTGGGTGATCAGAGGATTCTTTTAATTTCTATTTTACCTTCTGGTTCTAGACTATAAGGACAGTTTTCCTTGATACTTTCTTGAAAGATGATATCCAGGCTCTTTTTTTTTGATCATGACTTTTAAGTAAATCAATAATTTTTAAATTTTCTTTTCTGGATATATTTTCCAGGTCAGTTTTTTTTTTTTTCAATTAGATATTTCACATTTTTTCTATTTTTTTTTCCATTTTTGGTTTTCATTTATTGTATCTTGATTTCTCATAAAGTCATTAGCTTCCATTTGCTCAATTCTATTTTTTAAGGAATTCCTTTCCTCAGTGAGCTTTTATACTTCCTTTCCCAATTAGCCAGTTTTGATTTGTAAGGCATTGTTCTTCTTATTAGCTTTTTGTATTTCCTTTGTCACCTCTCTCAATTCTTTCCCTAATTTTCCCTCTATTTCTCTAACTTGATTTTTAAAAATCCCTTTTGAGCTCTTCCTTGGCCTGAGTCCAATTCTTCTTTTTCTTGGAGGCTTTGGATGTGGGAGCTTTGACTTTGTTATCACCTTCTGAGTGTGTGTTTTGATCCTCCTTGTCACCATAATAGCTTTCAATGGTCACAAACTTTTTCTGCTGTCTGCTCATTTTCCTAGCCTATTACTCTGCTTTTAACTCTTTGTCAAAGTAGGGCTGTTTTCAGATGCACTGTCTCAAGCTTCAGTGTTTTGTGCAGCTGTTTTCAGATATCCTGCTAGGAATCATACAAGAATTCTTTTCTGCCCTGGAGCCAAGTGTGTCCCTGCCTTACTGGAGCTGTGAGACCTAGTGTTCTGTCCAGGGCTGGGACTTGGCTGACTTGGGCTGCATTGGGGCTGCACACCAGACCCCCACCCCACTGACGTTCTGAGTCTTCCCTGGTGTCCCTGGGCTGCGAGATCCAGAAGCCTTCAGCAGTGCTGCAGATCCAGAGGTCCCACCTTGCTGATGATGGAGTCTGGACCAAACCTGGGGCCAGGACTGGGCCTGCCTTGGGATTGCATGCTGGAGTCCCACTCTAGTTCCACAGACCTTTTCTGCTGTCCTTCCAGCTCCTGGTTGGCGTCTCTAAGCTGAGAGATCTGGAAGCCACCAGGACTGCCCACTAATTCAGGAATCAGACCCGGCCAAAGCTGGGTCAAAGACCTTTTCTCCTGAGCTTCCAAGCCACCTTGAGCTGGAAAATGTTCTATTCCGTTTTCTGGGTTGTTCTGATGCTCTAAAATTTTACTAGTCATTATTTAAATTAATTTGGAGCAGTTTGGGGGAGAAGTTGGGCTAGTCCCTGCCTTCACTATTTTGTCTCCCGCCTCTCTATATTCTCCATTTTCTACTACATTCTAATCTGTTTAACTTCTTTGTTTTTGCTTGCTATTTATTTATTATGAATAGATTTACAAGCTATTTACTCTTTATGACAGTCTTTTTACAGCTAATGTTTACTAGAAAGGATTTAAACCTGAGGGTATAAATCTTGGGTAACCCTTCCCCTTTTAAGGAATAGTGGTCAAAAAAGTGGCCATGTTCTGAATCTAGGTACCCCTCTACTAGAATTACTGATTGGAGCAGGTAGCTTGGTACCCCTTTATCTGAGACTGGAGAATAGATCAGACAATTTCATGGTCTCTTCTGCTCCCTACGAGGCAGAAATCACAATTTATCTTGGAGAAAGGTGGACAAGAGATATCTTATCCATTCTCCCACCTTTCTATACATTTACACATACATAACCTATGTGGGTAACACATTTGGTCCGTTCTCTACATTCTACAGATGAGGAAACTGGCTCAGTGAATGAGTATACAGCAAAGTCAGAATTTGAACACAGACAATCTGTGTTCAGCACCATGTCCATTATCTCAATTGGGATAAATCCTTAGTTTGTACCTTTTATGACCAGCTCTCCATTAGAATGCAAAGCTGAATCCAGACCTTTAGAATTTTTTTTAAAGTTTGTTTTAAAATATTTTTAAATTTTATTTTAATCTATTAAAAATCTATTTTAAAAGAAATAGATCATTATTGCCAATTTATCAGAGAACAAAGCAAAAGTTTTGACAGTTATGGAATTAATTCTGTTAGTGTGGGTGGGAAAATGGATAATTTAGGCAACAATAAAACTATGTTCTCAATTACTTGTTTCAAGAAAATATATTTCCTGCCTACAAGTAGCAAAGTAATAGGATGTCAATACCATTGGGAATGTAATAAGAATTTTTCTAAACTGCCGGGTTCTACACAGATTTCTCTTAATTTGCTGCAGGGCAAATTACATCCTCCCTTCTGGCTTCATTTTCCTAATATGTAAAATAAGATGGATGATATACATTGGTGATATACAGAGTCACTAAGCATACCATAAGGATCCCTGATGTGCACATTGACTTAAAAATTACATATTAACATTATTTATGTTATGTTGCATTTTTATTAATTTTGGTATTTCCCACTAACATTTTATTCTGGTTCTGTTTCATAGGAGTGTTACCCAGTGTGCAGAATTTGATGACACTGGACTAAATGATTTTGAATGTCTCCCACAAATCCTAATGTCTAACAGTCTTCGGCATATCTTCTGACACTTGGCTGTTCCTCATTGTTAGGTAAAACCTTATAAAACCTAGGAGTGTGATGATGGGGCTATAGATAATTAATTTTCCACCCTCTCCTAGCTAGATATGGTTAATCATACAAAAGTGGAATTAATTCTTTCCTGATCTAGACTTGTAATATCTTCTCTTGTGTATCTTCTCTCTATATACTCCTGACATCATCATTGGTTATATTTTTTGCTTTTGCTAAAAAAAGCAGTAGGAAGTTAAAATCTGGAGGGCTTATTCATTTTGATTGATTGATTTTTCTTAGAGGGAGAGAAAGTTTCTGTCAATAAGAGTTAAGACAATTTTAAAAGAGAAATTTCATTCTAAGTTCTGTCCCTTAGTACCTGTGGGATCTTAGGTAAATCATATGCCTCCTCCAGAATTTAGTTTTTCTTGTCTTTAAAATTATAGTGTTATAATTAGTTCTGTGCTGCTTATCATTTTAAAAATAAATAATTTAGACAAATGGATGGAAAGCATAATTCTACGAATCAAGGCAACTAATACAAATCGAGAAGAGTATAAAATGATAGGGCCAAGATCCAAAATATCTCAATAAGCTAGAATGTTGATCTATATCTAGTAAAATAAAATTAATGAGGAGAAATATAAACTATTACTTTTTTTCAAAAATAAAAGAGGTGATGTAGCTAAATAGAATATAGTCTGAAGTAGATATGGGAGCTCCTTTCAGTCCCTATATTTAGTGCTCATTAACTGATTATTCTACAATGTGGTTTTTATTTTTTGTGGTTGTGGTTTGGTCATTTGAGTCATATCTGACTTTCTTTGATTGCATTAGAGTTTTTCTTGGTAAAGACACTGGAGTGATTTGTCATTTTCTTCTCCAGCTTATTTTATAGATGAAGCAAACAGGGCAGAATGACCTGCCTAGCTAGGATCACACAATGAGTGTCTGAGGTCATCAGATTTAAAGTCAGGAAAAGTAGTCTTCCTGACTTCAGGTTTGACACTCTATATCTACATCCCATTCCTATTTACTAACAGGCTATGAATTCATCATTACCCAAAGGGACTATGTAGTGTAAACAATCCTTCCTGAACTCTCTCAATCCTTTCACTTCATGTGTCCTGTAAGACAATCCAAAAATAGACATGTTCCTACTTCAGCAGGTTATCTTTATTTACAGGTGCTAAGCCAATTAGCTCATAGACACATTAATCAATTTGGGATCATTGTCATATCTATTCCAAAAAAAAACAACAAAAAGGATTCCAAAGGACTTATTAATGACAAATAGCTCCTTTTCCTTCTCATAGCAGAAGCAACCCATTTTCATGGCAAGCTGTCTTATTGAACTGAATATCCTGCCTTAAGGGAAATATAATTTATTATTGTCTCTTATTATTTATATGCATTTGGTAAATGCAGTCCTTGCTGGGGTAAAAGTAGTATTGTACATCCCAGAACTGCCCCTGAACTTGCTATACTGTCTGTTTACAAAAGTCAAGGTTTTCCCTGTTATGCTAAAACTTTAACAGCCATTCTTTCAGCAAAATACATTTCTTGTCCATAGATTCAAAGAAGCTCAGAGATGGAAAAAAACCTTACAGAATATGTGGTCTAACCTATTAACTATATTTGAACAAAAGAAACTCTATAATATCCCCAAGAAATAGTGATCTACCCTGTTCTTAAAGATTACCAGTAAAGAGCAACTTTTTCTGTTCGAAGGCAACCTATACCACCTTTGTAGAGTGCTAATTGTCAGAAAGCTTTATTTATTTGTTTGTTTATTTTTGCTTTATGTAAATCTACCTATCTTCAACTTCCATTCATTACTCTAGGACCTTAAGCAAAATATGTCTAACTTTTCTTTATCAGTCCTTCAGATACATGAAGATACCTGTCTTATCTTTTTTAAGTTTAATTTTCTCTTCTCCCAGTTCCTTAAACCCATTTTCTCATGATCACATTCAGAAATCTTTCATCATCCTCATTGCTCTCCTATGAATCCAATCTTATGAACCCTTCAGCTAATCAAAATCTTTCCTAAAATGTGTTGCCTAGAGTTGAATGAGATACTTAACATGGAGTCTGAGTAGGATGGGATCCTCTCTACATGGTATGCACTTTTTGAACTCTTGCATTACTCTCCTTATGGAAGGGTTGTGATCCACCAAAACTCCTCGATTTCAGACTATGTGCTGTTTAGCCACATCTCCTCCATTTTGTGTTTCTCACATTGATTTTTTTGAGTTTAACTTTATAACCATTAAATTTCATCTTGTTAGCATAGCTTGCTGAAATCTTTTTGGATTCTAGTTTTGCCATTCTGCCCTTCTAGATTTGCATTCGTAGGCTTGATTCATTGAAGTAAGCTTTCTATTCATTTATCCAAGCTATAGGTTAAAAAAAATAATAAACATCGCAGAATTAAGCACAATTCCTTGAGACACTCCCCTGGAGACCTCCTTTCAAACTGACAGCAATTCATTAGTGACTCTTTTTTTTTTTTTTTTTTGACCCATTCATTGAACAATTTCCACATTTACCAATGGGAATATTACCTAGCCCACATCCCTTCATTGTGTCTGCAAAGTTCTTTGCTAAATAGAAAAAATAAGTAAGTTTTATATGTAGGTAAGTCTCCAGAATTTCTGTTTTGGTTACCTTTTTAAATAAAGCAATTAGATTAGTCTAGTATAAACTATTTTTTTGATTCAATTGAATCATTCAATCATTCAATTGAGGAATACCTATTTGGAGCAAGGTAACTTGTTAGGTATTGAGGATGTACAGAAAAAAAAAAAAAAAACCAGTCCCTACTCCAAATATTTCCTACCATTAAGGAACCTACATTTTAGTTTGAAAGTATATGTGAGGGGGCAGCTAGGTGGCGCAGTGGTTAGAGCACCAGCCCTGAAGTCAGGAGGACCTGAGTTCAAATCTGGTCTCAGACACTTAACATTCCCTAGCTGTGTGACCGTGGGCAAGTCACTTAACCCCAATTGCCTCAGCAAAAAAAAAAAAAAAGAAAGTATATGTGAGGTAGGGGTGGTAGACAGAGCAAGAACATTTTCACAGATAAGCAAATACAAAATAATTGGAAGGAAAGTTAGATTTTGGTGATTATAGCTTTCTTATTAATATGTTTTTAATTATGTTAAACTCATTGGCCTAGAATGTTTAGACCCTACCAAAAAAATAGAAATTTGCTTTTCTCTGAAACTGTAGTATCTCCCCCCATGGAGAGGGATCCTTCAAAGACAACTGATAGTGGCTCAGCAGTGATATCTTTCAGTGCCCTGGAATATAGTTTGTCTGGAACAGTGACAACTCAAGTGCCACTCATTTTGTTTGCTAACTTTTCAAGTTCAGAGATTGTTGTCCTTGGCACAGAAAAAACAAACAAACTAGAGAAGTGAACAAATCTATCTTCCTTCCATTATCATTCCCCAATCCCTTCTGTGTTGCAGTACATCCCTTATTTGATTCTTCTCTTTGCCTCCAAATAGCTAATTAAAAATCTTGTTTGTGGTCCCCTACTATTGCTCCTTAATCTTAGTTCATAAAGAACTTTAGTGTTCTTGACACTATCCCCTACAGAAGTATGCTCCCATTTGGGATTCTCCTTAATTACTTGCTCTTATTCCCAATTCTTATAAATTAAAAAAAATCTAAGTTGGTCGATGAGTTCTCTATGATTCTAGTCTCTTTAAACATGTCTGTCTCCTTTTCTTCTGAACTGGAACTGCTTCCTCTTTGCATCTTCAAGCTTAGTTCCTCTGAATTTTCTCTTCCTCTTTAGCTAACTTCTCTTTACTGTTTCCAAGCTACCCTTTGTCTGGATCCTTTCAAATGCATTCTCTCACATTTTTTTAGGTGAACTTGTTTTCCTCTTCTTTTCCATTACATGGTGAAGCTATTACTCACTATTCACAATAGTGAAGCTATTACTCCCCCACAAGATTTCAATACTTTCTACTTTCACAATTAATTTCTTCCTACTAGGTTAGAATGGGATCAAGAATAGTAGTTCTCCTTATTTCTCCCTCCAGTATTTAAATAATTGAATTGTCCTTAAGGCAAATCAATAAATCATTAAACAATTAATTTCAGGGAGGGGGGGAAGAAAAAGTTCAAATATATGAATTCCCCATCACTTCTATAACATACCACTGTGACAGATATGTTTTTTCTGTCCCAATTTTCTCATGTATTTCTTCTTTCTGTTCAGGTTCTTTGGAATATTATCTGATGACACTTTCTATAATTTCTATCTCTGTTGAACTTCACTCAAAGGTTCTCTGGTATTCTCCCTACCTTTTGTATCAAGGAGTTCTTCACACGATTTAATCATCTTGATATATGGTGCTATTAGCTATATTCTCTCCCCCCCTTCCATTTTATCTATCCATTTTTTTGAATAAAGCATACCTTTTAATTGCTACCTGATTGTCATTCCAATAAGTCTCAATGATATGTGTAATGGCAATTTACTTTCCTTGAATAAGGCTTTCTAGGTCAGCTTGTTTATTACCTATTCTTTGTGAATCTGTGAATAACTGAGGACATTAGTGCCATATTTTCTTATAATTCACCAGCTCTACATTATTCAACAATTGCACTGTTATTCTATTTCCTACATTGTATGTACTGTCTGTTGAATCTGACTTGATAAAATACAGATAGACAATACTTTTTTCTTTTTCCTTTTTTTTTTTTTTTTTTGGTTAAAAGCTTTTTTTTTATTAGATTTGCAAGACACTGAGTCACTCCACAGCTACCAGCCCATGTAAAGTGTACTTCATTGCTTTCCAAAGGACATGCCCAGACATCCAAATGCTATTCTTAGTTACCATTGTTTAACCAGATGCTTGCTTCCCAAATTTGATTCTCATATCTGAATCCCTAGATTGATGAAAAGTAGTGATGAAAATACTTAGTGCTCCTTACATCTTTGCTTTCTTACCCAAGAATCAATCTTTAAAAACAATTTTTAGATTCTTCCTTTCATATCAAAAAAGAATGAATAAAAGGAGGCAATAGTCATTCCTTTTTGACAAGTTTAAGTAATTTCTGTGTCATTTCTTGGTTAAATGTCTTAGGATACATTTTTAAAGTTATCAAATACATAAATAAGCTTTCTTACTTTTTTAAAGTAAATTATCAGGAAGGAAAGAAAGAAGAAAGATAGGAAGGAGGGAAGCCTGGGAGGGAGGAAATAAGTACATATTGTGTCTACTGTTTGCTAGGCACTGTGCTAAATACTTTACAGATTTTATCTTATTTGATCCTCATAAAAGCTCTATTATCTTTATTTTATAGTTTAGAAAATGGAGGCAGCTGGAGATTAAGTGACTTGCCCAGAATCACATTGCTGGGGAGTGATGGATTTGAAATTATTGACTCCACAAGTATTTTAACATAATTAACATGTAGTAGACTTCCTGCCATCTAGGGGAGGGGTGGGGAGTAGGGGGGAAAAATTTGTAACAGAAAGCTTTGTAAGGGTTAATGTTGAAGAATTACCCATACATATGTTTTGCAAATTTAAAAAAAAAAAAAAGAAAAGAAATCATTGACTCCAGTCCTAGCGCCCTATTCATTGTACTATCAGAGTTGCTGCATTAGCAAAGACAACTATTTACATTTTCTCTGATCCTTACTAGAGGATCTAATCATCCATCTGACAACACCTATATATTCACATCCTCATTCTTGGGAGGAGAAGCAATTGTTCTCTCCTCTTCAGGAAGAGCTTTTATCTCCAAACATTCAGTTAACTAATTAGCTAATTCAGCAAACATTTATTAATGTTTACCAGTGCAGAGCCAGGCACCATACTTGGCAAAAGCAAAATCATCCCTGTCCTCAAGGAACTTATGATTGTGGGGAAATCCATTGGGGATCATAGAAAAGTATATATAAAATCTAAACAACAAATATAAGGAAGAAGAGGGATCTCATGAAATATAACTTCTAATTGCTCAGTATTTTCTTAGTTTCAGGCAAGATTCTTTGTTAAAAGTTTAGAGAAATAAACTGTTATGGAAGGCTTAAAAAGTTGTTTTTTTGTTTTTTTTTTTTAATGGTTCAGAACACCCGCTATGAAGAAATTGATAAAGAGTTATTTAGGATAGTATTTTACCCCTCATTCTTCTTATACCTCAACCTCTTTATTTTCTACACTGAATCTCTTCTTCCATTAAAAAAAAAAACAAAAACACTTCAATCTTTCCAATATTGTAGAGAGTAGAAAGAGTTTTTACCTTTTCTTCCAATATGAACATAAGCCTATACTTTAAGCATAGATACCAATTATTTGACTGTGGCAGAAAAAGAAATACTTCCTACTCTATGTAAGTCACTGCAAAATTCTCCCTTCTCTCTATACTTTCTTAAAGTGAGATGTCTGGGTCACTGTTGTCCTTGCTTGGAATATCTCACACTCTATGAAGGTCATTGCAAAATTCTCCCTTTTGTCTATACTTTCTTAAAGTGAGATCTCTCAGTCTTTGTTGCCCTTGCTTGGAATACCTCACACTCTTTGAAGGTCACTGAAAATTCTCCCTTCTCTCTATATTTCCTTTTTTTCTTTGCTTTTCTTTCTTTCTTTTTCTTTTTTTTTTTTTTTTTTTTTTTGCTGAGGCAGTTGGGGTTAAGTGACTTATCCAGAGTCACACAGCTAGGAAGTGTCTGAGATCACATTTGAACTCAGGTCTTCCTGACTTCAGGGCTGGTGCTCTATCCACTGCATCACCTAGCTGCCCCCTCTCTATACTTTCTTAAAGTGAGATCTCTGGGTCTCTGTTGTCCTTACTTGGAATACCTCACACTCTTTGAAGGACACTGCAAGATTCTCCCTTCTCTCTCTATTTTTTAAAGTGAGATCTCTGGGTCTCTGTTGTCCTTGCTTGGAATATTTGGAGATAACTGTCCCAGAGTGCTGCTACCTAGCAAATGGTTCCTCTTATTATCTTGCACACTGGAGCAGTTTAATAGAGTTGAGTTGAATTGTTTTGGTAACTGTTCTCATGCTCCTGCCTTGGTGATCTTGCTTGGGATCTCAATTTCATTCCTATCTTTCTCCCACTATTCCTACCTATCTCTGGCTCTGACGCTGCAACCTTCCATTGGAGAGTTTCTAAAACTTGCACCCATACCTATCTAATCCCAACCAACTGCCTATTCAGAGCTTTGCCCATTGCTAGCAATCTGGCACTGTGTCAACCAGGATGCCCACATGGTGTCAGTCTATTCTGCCTACTTTCTTAGGTTTCCTGTCTAGGAATACCGAATACCTGGTTACTGTAAGTCCTGTTCTACACCTGGCTGCCAGCCAGTGCCCTCATTGGTTGCCATCTGCAGACCTCTATGATGCTCAAGGGGTAGAAATACCTCTCTGGTCTCTGTTCATCTCTACCTGACCCATCCTACTTCTTCTGTCCCCCAGGGAAAGACCTGAAAAAATGTCTCCCTAAAACAGCAGAATCCTCATTGCCATCTCTCTTTCCACCTTAATTAATGTTCTTTTCCCTGTAACTGCTGCAGGAATAGTTATCACTAGTCCTGTTTATATTATTTTGTACCTGCTTTGGCTCTGTTAATTTTTTCTGGATAAGTAGGAAAGAGAGAAACAAATGAACCTTTGCTCTTAGTTCATCCTCCAGAGAAACCAAATTGGAACCAAATGTGCTATGTGGGAATAGGGAATATAAATTGATAAATGCATGGTTTTTGATTTTTTTTTTTTTTTGCTAATTAAATTGTCATACAGTTTATATGAGGATGAGGACTTGGTAATAGCATCCAAAGTGGGTTTTGTTCAGCAAGGGTGTGTCTTTGAGGCAATTTCGGGGAATTTTGTGAAGAAAGCTTCTTATTTGCTGTAGCTAATGGAATCTGTTGATGTTTCTTACTCGCAGTGCCAGGAACACTCCCCTCTGAGCACTGATGTGCATAAAGGCTCTGCCATCCCCTCCCACACTGAGATGGCCATTATCTTCTCCATAAGCACTATCGCATCCCATTTATTGCAACTGCAAATGGTAAAAATGGGAGGTCTACACTTCTCATAATCATTAGTTTAAAAGAAGTGGTGTGGGGTCTCAGCAGTGAGCCTGTTCCATTATCAACAGACAAACAGCAAGTTTAGCAAGAACAGGTGTCTCTGTTCATTTTAGAGCCCATGACCCTGTTTTGAGTAGCCACAGAGGAGAATATCTCCAGGAGTATTCCTTGAGAAGTTAGAAAGACTTGGCTCCTCAGCAGCAGAAGAGGGATGGATCCAATCAAAGGATCCAGATTCGGCTCTCGGCTCTGCTTTTTGTTACATTTGGCAAGTCAGGTAAAGCCTTTGGACCTCAGTGTTATTGGAAAAATGGAAAGTGTGGTGGGATTGGATAAGACCATTTCTAAGTCCCAGATTTCTGTTTGAAATTTATCCATTCAGACTTCTTGGAGCTACTTATAATAATATAGTAGCTGCCATCTATATGGCCTCTTAAAGTTTATGAAAAGTTTTATAAACATCTTATTTGAATGGCACAATAACCCCATAAGGTGAGTATTATATACATTATTATTTCCATTTTAGAGATGGAAAATGGGGTTCAGATGAGTTGTGACTTGCCCATGGTTAAAAGGCAGGATTGTAGCTTGAGTCTTTCTGATAAGAAATCCAGAACTCAATCCATTCTGCCGTTCCATAATCTCCAAAGGGACCTCAGAGATCTTCTGGTTTAATGTTCTCCATTTGCAAAAGAAGCAGCTGGAGCCCAGGAAGGCAAGTGATTTGGGTAAGGTCACACAGGTAATAAGTGATAGATTGGGGATTTTAATCCAAGACCTTAGACTCCAAAGACAATGATCTTTTCACCTTCAAAGAACTGACCAAAGTTCAGTTTTCAGATTAGAAAAAAATCTTAATTCTTAATGATCTGAGCTCATGGGTATTGAAGGAAGAAAAAGAGGAAGAGAAGAAAGAGGAAGAAGAGGAAGAGGAGAAGGAGAAGAAAGAGGATTAAGAAGAAGAGAAGGAATAGGAAGAGGAGGAAGAAGAAAAGGAGAAGAGAGAGGAGAAAGAAGAAGAAAATAAGGAAGAGCAGGAAGAAGAGGAGGAGGAGAAGAAGAAGGAAAAGGAGAGCAGCAGCAGCAGCAACAGCAGCAGCAGCAGCCACCAAGCCATTCATTGCTATGAGGAAATGTGAACAAATAAATCAGCTATTAAGCCAAAATGCCTTGTAAATTAAAAAAAAAAAAAAAAAATGAAAGTTTCCTTTACTCATGGTATTGTCAGACAATAGCTGGATGGATCCTGGCCTTTTCCCAGCTCCTGTTTCTGAGAATTAATAGTAATTAACCTGAATCCTTCTGAGAATTAAGAAAGCCATCATGGGACTACAAAGTGAGTGGATTTAGAGCCCAAAGACTTAAGTTCAGATTTTGAGTCTTTCACTTGCTACCTGTGTGACTCTAGACAAATTTTGATCTCTCCTCTTCTGTAAGACAAAGGGATGAACTCTGAAGTCCCATCCCACCTTAAATCTAGCATCTTATGAATCTAGGATTTCCTGCTAGCTTTCAGGCACAAAGGAGCACCCCTTGGTTGTTGGTGAGAGGCACATGTTAAATCATTTCTGCTTTGCTGGTCTTTCCAAGGTTCAGGGATGAAAGTAAGTTAGACCTGCTCCTTCCAACTATATTAATACTTATTAGTCAATCAGACCCTCCAAACCCCAGCCACTGCTTTAAAGCCCCCAAGAGGAGCAGGTGTACACTTATTTCCATACTACCTTACATCACTTGTGATCACTTAGTAGTTCAGGATATGTGATTATCCCCAACTTCCATCAGATTGTGAGCTCTTTGAGGATGAAGATATTGTTTTCTCTTTCTTTGTATTGCTGTTTAGTTATTTCAGATGTGTCCAACTTTTTGCAACCCTATTTGGGATTTTCTTGGCAAAGAAACAGGAGTAGTTTGTCATTTCCTACTCCAGCTCGTTTTACAGATAAAGAAACTGAGGCAACAGGGCTAAGAGACTTATCCAGGTTACACAGTAAATATCTGTGAATGAATTAAAAAAAGATGAGTCTTCCTGACTCCATGTCCAGAGCTCTATCCAGTGCACCAGCTAGCTGCCTAGTGTCCCCTGTGATTATCTCAATTCTTTGGCATCTAATAAGCTTTTGGCCTGATTGGACATCTTCTTGACCATCCGCAATGCTTGGAGTAGAAAATTTTTATCTTTGTCACTTACCACTCAAGTTAATTCACCTTTCTACAAACAGGTTCTGTGCTTATAAAGCTAGGGCAATAAACATTTTCCCTGTCTACCACTGAAGGTTGTGGTGATACTCCAATAAAAATCATGTATCTCAATGCCCTTTGGAAATTATAAAGTGCTATAGCAGTGCTAGATGTTTGGATGGTTATTACGGAGGTAATTGATACAGTAATAAATGACAACAAACAATTGCCTCCTTTTGTCATAGCCTGTTTCTTCCCCAGTGACCATGATTTTCTACTCTGTTATTGTTTCTGAAGCATAGAATTAAAATAAAATCCTGTTCTGAACTGGAGGGAGATGGGGATAGTGGAAAAGATTCTGGATAACTAGATAGATATTTTTTTTCCTTCCTAAGGAGAAAAGTTTTTTTCTGGAAAGCAATTTCTGCTGCCTTCAAGATCTCTCTCCCTTCCCACAGTGGACTATGTTCTTTTGCTGCTTAGCATTTCCCCTCCCTAATTTCTGTTTTTTTTTTTTAAATTAGGATTCTCTGCCTTTCTTTCATTCCTCAGAATCCAGACAGGCAAAAGCTAAAACTCTCTGGGCCCCTGCCTGTCACCATGATGATCAGTAATACCAGCTCTAGTGAAAAAATCCATTTCTCTTGAATGTTAAACAAAGGAACCATGGGATCTCAAGTCTAGCCCTGACTAACTGTGAAATGATGAAAAATGAATTTTGGATATTGCTTTCTGACTAAAATGGACCTTCTTAAATGGTGTTTAAAAATCCCAACCAGCATATCCCTATTCCCATTCTCATCCCCCAAATCCCAGGCTTACGCCTATGATGTAGTTAAAAACAAATGTTCACAAGAGTGAAAATGAGTCATTGGAAGAAGGAGCAGGTGATCAATAAAGCTTCATTAGGGTCCCTAGTAGAGATGGCTTTTGGTTGTTGCCACTGAGAGAGTTTTTCTATTTATTCCTATGGGTTAGCCTGGCCTTCTGCCTTTTGATGGACTTTTGGGAAAACTGATTCTTTTTTGCTTAGCAGATTCATGAGGGTGAGAAATTGAAGGGGAGAAAAATACTCTTGAGGTAAAAAGCTTTTTTACATACAATCCCTTTTGGGCTTTCTTCAGGGGAATCAGAAATCCTCAGTATCATTCCTGAAGCATCTGAAGGAATCAACTAAACTGAGCTGAGCTAAGGGACTAGAAAAGACTCCCTATCCAACAGCATCTTTGGGTCCATGAAGCCATCCCCAATAGAGGGCACTCATCCCTAAGGTATCCTGAGGAGACTGGCATAGAAATGGTGAACTAATGGCAGTATGGAAGTCCCTGGGAGTTGGGGAGTTTGGGATGGCTAAATAACCTTTTCTTGTTTCCTCCTATTAAAAAAAATAGATACTGTCTTTTCTTAAATTGCTGTAGAGCTGGCAGCCTGTACTGATGACCTTGAAGAATGAAAGATGGCAGGGAAATGTTCCGTCTTCAATGGGCTTTCATTTTCACAGCATAAAGAGCTACCTTGCTGGGCCCAAATTATGGCATTCAAGCTGCACATGACTTCATGCATTCATTAAAGGGACTGTTCAGAGAATCCAGGCAGGACTTGGGGACCCTATATGGCTATGAGACTGTGCACACATGACATTGACTTAAATCTCTAGAATCTCTAATGATACCTGGGGCTGCTTCATGACTTACAGAAGCACATTTCTTTCCATGCCCATGATGATCTTTTAAAATTATACATGAACCTCATTGTCAGGATATTGGGACTCTGTTGTGACAGGAAAGGGAAGAGTGGTTCAGCAGCTAGGGGAGACAATGGATCATGGTTCTGTGGGGGTAATCAATTGTCCAGAAAGCAGGCACAGCATCACAATCTGATGAAGGTTGATGAATGTGGAAGCTGGCTTGGTCCAGGGGAACAAAGTGTGGTTTACAAAGCTGTATATGAGTCAAGGAGTGTGGGGTAGCAGAAACAATATTTAGTGAATGAGTGAAGATGGAATAGGTAGGGAAAGAATAGGAGAGAAATAATTTGGATCATTTTCCCTTATGTCATCCCTGAGGGATATAGAGCAGAGAGCAATATTTGGGGGTGCTTGCCTCAGCTGGGGCTCATAGCTTGCCTGCTGAGTATATAATACATAATATTAAGCAAGTATCTGCTAGAATATTAATTAACTAGGGGTGTACCTAGTCTGGAGTCAGGAGGATATGAGTTCAAATCCATCCTTAGATACTTATTAGCTGTATGATCCTGAGCAAGCCATTTAACTCTGTTTGCCTCAGTTTCCTCATCTGAAAAAATGAACTGGGGAAGGAAATGGCAAACCACTCCAGCCTATTGGCCAAGAAAATCCTAAATGGGGTTATGAAGAGTCAGACACAACTGAAAAACAACTAAACAACAACATTAATTAATTAATTAATACATTAAATTATATTAAGCAAGTATTAACTATGTGCTAGGATCTGTGCATAAGAGGTTAAGAATACACAATTTGAAAAGGAAACAATCTCTGTGATTCCAATTTCTTTTTTTTTTTTTTTTTTTTGCTGAGGCAATTGGGGTGAAGTGATTTGCCCAATGTCATACTGCCAGGAAATGTTAAATGTATAAGGTCACATTTGAATTCAGATCCTCCTGACTTCAGGGCTGGTGCTCTATCCATTATACCAATTTGGTGCTGCTGAAGATTCCAATTTTAGGGTTTATTAGACTTAAGAGAATCATAAATCATTTAACAATTCAGGGAGATTAATAGTTATTAATAATAATATTAATTAATTATAACAATGAAACTTAGCATTTACATGGCATTTTAAAATTTAAAGTTTTATATCTCTTATCTCATTTGACCTTCACAACAATCTTGCTAACAAGAAGTGCTATTGTTAGCCCCATTTTTCAGATAAAGAAACTGAGGCTATTACAAATTAGATTTTAAGTGCTTTACCCAGGATCATACAGCCATATATTGTCTGAGGTGGGATTTGCTCCTTTTTCTGTTCTACAACATTGCTTCCCTTTCCCTCAGAGCACCTAGGAGCAAGCTTAGAATAAGAATTAGGAGACTAACTCTAGCCTAGTATTTTTTATAGCTAGCATTAATAAGGCACTTCTCAAGTTGGAGTGCTTTACATATTAACTCATTTTATCTTTGTGGCAACCCGGGGAGGTAAGTGCTATTATTACTCTCATTTTATAAATGTGTATACTAACACTGAGAGATGTTAAGCCCAGGATCACACTATGGGTAACTATCCCAGGAAGGAGATGAACTCAATTCTTCCAGTCTCCAAGTTCTTCACCTGAACCACTCCCATCATTTCAGCTTGCTCCAACGTTCCTGAGTCTGAGAGTAGAGTAGAAAAGACAAGGGACAGCCTTATACTTATCTTAATACTGATTCATATTTACAAAGAACTTTTTGGCTTACAAAGCTTTCCTGTGAGGAAAAAAATTAAAAACAAAAAACAAAAAACAAAGCTTTCCTGTGAAATATACAGTAAAAAATCTCCTTTTGTAATTTATATATGAAAGAATAATTCAATTCAAGATCACAAAAGATCCCCCCCAGCCAGTGTCATATATAGTGTGGATGAGAACACTCACCTCTTGACTTCAGCTTCAATACCTTCTACTAAACTATGCTGTTTCTGAACACTGTTATCATGATGATAGTGTATTGCTTGAAATGTAATAGGAACTTAATAAGCACTTATTGATTGACTGATTGATCTGAGAATTTTGGCAGAATCCTCTTGATCTATGGTCAAGTCAATTATTTACTTTTTTTTCCTTTTTCAAGCTGGTCTAAAAATTGAGTTCCTAGTTGGAGGGCTTGACTAGAGAGTAAAAGCATTGAATAAACAGAAAAGCCATTAATTTGGCAGTCTGGGCTGGAGAAGGCTGGTTCCTTTCCTAAAGCACTCTTTTCTTTTTCTGATGGATGTTGACAGACGATGACATCTCAGGAGAACACTCTGATATGTTAACAGGGGCTAATAATTAGCTTCAAGTTTGTAGCTGGCTTGCACCCACTCCTCTTAGCAAGCCCATGTCTGCAGGCTGGAAGAACAGGTGGTAAACTGCAGTTACTACCATGTAGAAACACATATTTAAATGGAACTGAGCTCTATAATTATCTGGGGGTATGCTCAGTTGCTTGAGTGATGCTCAAGGCATGTCTCAATGCTGTGTTCTCGCAGGAGGAAGACAATTTTACAATCTCCTTGGGCACCCTAAGCTCTTTCCAATATTCCATGATGTCACTTCTTCACTGGGGCTGTGTGCCCCTAGCCTGTCTTTATCCTAACCCCATAAAAATGGAATTCATCATTTATAGGTGAAACAGTCTTTCTTGGCAGCTTTGGAGTCAAAGGATGGAATTGAGAAAAGGGGGGAAAAGAGGAGCCTCTAGATCTGAAATGCTCTGAATGCCTCAGAAGAAAGATCTCGGATAAATATAAGGTATAATCATATCAATCATTATTTTCTGTAGCTTCTATTTGGGGTTTCACCTGCTTTTTGCAAGCCTCTAGATGTAAGAAATCTAAGCCACAGGGCAGGGTATAATCATTTGAGCTGTAAAGACATTTTACCCACAGAAAAAAAAAAAAGCATCCTTTTTCAGGTCAGGATTTCTCCCTTCAAGTTCCATTCTCACGTGCAGATGCCCTCAGTAGAACTTTCAAAGTCTAGACCATGTTGTTATCATGATTTCATCCATGTAAATTCAAATTCTACATCCAATAATACTGTTTGATCTTGAACAAGTCACTTAACTTCTGATTCTCAATTTCCTCATCTAAGAAATGGCAATGATAGAAGGTTTGTTGTGAGGATTAAAAGAGATTCTACATTCAGACAACACACATTCACACATACACACATAAATAATATAGATATATATGGTTTTGCAAATTTTAAAATACTATGTAAATGTTAGCTATTTATTAAAAATCCTATAAAATCTACCTAACAGCAGTGTTGTGAGGCTTAAGTGAGAAAGGTGAGATAAGGTCTTTTTTAAAAGTTAAGGTTCTCACAGGGTTTTGCAAAGGTGAATGCTTTTACATGCATTTGGAAAAATAAGAAGCCATGATAAAAATAAAAGTTAAGGATCTCTCCAAGTATGAGCTATTGGGTAGGAAGATAAGGAAAGGAGAGAAGTAGAGGATTACTAGTACTGAATGGGGCACATGCTCAGTTGTAACCACTTAGTGATTGTTTTTATTTGTCACAAATGCATCCAGAAATGACTATAATGTCAAAACTAAATACATTAGTAAAAGTCATTTTGAAAATCAGTCTATAACAGCATCAATAATAATTTAGTTTGACTCTCTGGTTTTCTTTTTCAGGGACATTCATCAAGGCCTTAGCTGAGTAGAATTATTTATTCTGAATATATGAGATAAAGTTAATTATTATTTGACTAACTAAGCTAACCTAAAAAAAAAAAAACTAACAATTTGACTAACTAAAAAATGTCTGAATAAGGTTTTTTGAAGGACAACTTTTAATCATTAGTTATAATTTTTAAATGAGTCTTCTGGGACATTTCCATAGTCTTAAAATAAATATCTGGTCAGGTAAAAATGAACTTTGGCTCTAGAATCAGAGAAATCTGCAAAAAAGAATATTGAAGGTAAGAATTGTTTTATTTTTATATTTGTATCCAAAGTACTTTTGACAATGCCTGATACATATTAGGTACATACTAGGATTGATTGACACATCAAAATTGATTCTGATGCTCATTATCTATGAGATTTAAATTCCCTGGGCCTCAGTTTCCTAATCTGTAAAATGGAGTTGGGCTAGATCATTTGGAACTCAGCTCTAGAGCTAGAACAACTATTTTTTTTTTTCAGTTTGATGCCCAACTTCCTTCTTGTTCTCAGTGTTTTATAAATGTGTGTTCAGAACTCTCTCCTTTTATCCCTCTAGGTCTTTGATGTTAAAATTGAAATAACAGGCTGGGTCCCACCATAATCTGCCAATCCAAACAAAATGAGGAGAGATCAAATAAATGACAAGCAAGTAGGAGGCAAGCCCGTTGTTTATCACATTGCCTCATGTTCTTGTCTTCTATTGATTTTCTTCTTTCCCCCTTGACTTGATATATTGGTGACTTACAGCGAAGGGGGAGAACACGAGTCACCTGCTTCAGAGACAGTTTGAGAAGGGATTTGCTGTCGAGACCATGTTGTTATGATGAGGTTTTGCAGCTGTCAGCTATCAAGCACAAAATGGGAGGGGGCCAGCACTAGTTCATGGGTAGTAAGTAAGAAAAGCTCTCTCCTTAACAGAACTGTAGCTAGCAATTTTTGCACCTGGGACAGCAATGCACAACCCTGCTTGGGGCAAGCAGCAGGAAATGTGTCCTTGAGATATTGCTTTGTAGCAGGGAGACAAAAAACAAGCAAAAAAAAAAACCTGAAAGAGCAGACAGGGGTGGGAGGAGGAGGCTGGGCTGGAAATACACTTACTTGAGTTGAGGCTGCTGATGATCATCTGGGAAGAGAGGGAGGCTGCAGTAGTTTCCTAGTCAAATTAATTAGTACTGTTAACTAATGACTAATCTTAGTTAAGTGAGCATCCTCTAAATTTGGTAACTTGGGGACAAATTTTCTATCATCATTTCTTAGTTATGGCTCAGTTCCTTAAAGGACATAGATCTGTAGAATTTGTTTATTGGCTGTAAACTTCCTTCCAATTTAACATGAATTTATTAGAGATGACTGGATGGTGCAATGAATAGTAACCAGAGTCCAAATCCTGCCTTAGAAACCTACTAATTATGTGGCCCTGTGCAAATCAATGAAACTCTCCGTGACTCAGTTTCTTCAACTGTCAAATGGGAATAATAATAGTATTCACCTTATAAGGTTGTTGTGGGGTCAAATGAGATGATATATGTGAAATACTTTACAAACCTAAAAATGCTCTATAAATATTGCTATGATTATTAATATTTATTTTCAGTGATTAACCCCCCCCCCCCATTCTTGGAATGCTTTCTCTACGAACTTCCCAGTTTCTCTAGCCTCCTTGAGGTCTTAGCTAAAATCACACCTTGCCTGATGTCCCTTAATGTTAGTGTCTTCCTTCTCAGATTACTTCTCATGTGTCCTACACATCTATCTGTTATCATCTTCCCATCTATCTATCTGTCTATCATCTATCATCTACCTAGCATCTATCTATCTAGCATCTATCCATCTATCATTTATCCATCCATTTATTATCTATCCAGCTATCTATCATCTATCCATTATCTATCATCTATCCCATTTGTCTATCGTCTATCCATCAATTTGTCTATCATCCATCTATTTATCATCTATCCTTCCATTTATCTATCATCTATCCATCTATCATCTATCTATCTATCTATCTATCTATCTATCTATCTATCTATCTATC
>JAJPUD010004657.1:45975-78932 GCA_023553655.1 Myrmecobius fasciatus | reverse complement strand
ATCTATCTATCTATCTATCTATCTATCTATCTATCTATCTATCTATCTATATCTTGTTTATATAAATGCTATCTTCTCTTTCACTATGTGAGTTCATCAAAGTCAGGGATTCCTTCTTTGCCTTTCTTTATATCAGTAGCTTAAATAAACTTAGCACAATACCCGGCACATCATAAATGCTTCTTGCCTAGCTATTATTATCATTACTACATATCTATTATGTATAAGGGACAATTCTAGATGCTTGGTATACAAAGGTATAAAAAAACAATTCCTTCCCTCATGGAGTTTAAGATCTATTTCTTTGGGAGGAGAAGAGAAAAGGGGTTGTAGGAGGATCAGTACTGGTGTCTAATAGGAGGAGGTACAAGAGCTGAGTCATCAAGGAATCTGATAATTAGAAGAAGCAGAACTAATTAGAAAAGGGAGTGTTCAGGATCATGTTTATAGGAACCCATCAAAAAATGAGAAGCAGATGATAATGATAATAACAAACACCACTTTCAAAATTGATAAACCTAATGGAAAAATATCAAATACATATGGGAAAGAGGTGTCTATCATTCTTGTTGTCATGTTAGCAAGCCTAATGGATAAATCAATTTATTAATACTGCATTCAATGACAAAAAGTGGTGATTTTATCTGCCTAGACAGGAATACACCGAACATTAACTATAAAGGAATAACAACAGAGTAGTAGCTTGTTCTAGGATGATTTTCATCTCAATTCCACTGAAAAAGTTTAGAAAAAAAATGTGATGACAGTGATATAATAATATATATGTATATGCTACTTTAAGTTTTGCCAAATTCTTTATGCATATAATTTAATTATTTTGCTTCCCCCCCTGCTCCTAGCTTCCATTTCCCTCAGGTGAACTTAGCTAGGTGGCTCCTCAGAGTCCAGAGCCAGGCCTATCTTTAAATCCATTCTTAGTTGGTTAGATCCGTTTGGGCTTGTATTCTGAAGACACAGTCTTCAAGTACCAAGATCATGTTCTACATTATGATGACACATCAGAGAAGTACTTTAGTGGAGGTCAATTAAAAGCTTTATGAAAAATTTCTCTCACAAATTAGAGAGGAAAATTCAAGAAGTAGGAAGGAGCCAAAAAAGACTAGACAGTAGAAGAAAGATTCAGAAAGGGAATGGGAGGGTAAGAGTGGAAATAGTCAATGATTGTAATTTATAGTTTTAGAGAGTTTCCTGAGGATACTGAGAAGTTAAGTGATTTACCCTTGGTGGCGATTCCTATTTTTTCAAAGTGTTTTCTCCTTGCTGGTTTTTTCTGTCTTCAATTCTTGTCTTCTTCTTATTTTCTTTTTGTTTATTCTATTTTTAATTGGGGTGGGTTTCACATCCTCTCCCTAGAGGAAGCCTGATAAGAGATTTAAAGTCAGGAGCCAGAATCCAAAAGACATAAACAGAAAAAAACCCAAAACCTAAACTGGTTACTGACTGTTGATCTTAAGAGGAATCATTAAAGTCATGTCTTAAGAAGATTCACATTGAAGAATCTTAAAATAAGTGCAATCAAATTATATATGATCTGCTAAATTGTCTTCCCTTGCCTTTGCTATAACAATATCTGGCATTTATATGGTGCTGGAAGATTTCCAAAGTACTTTATGTAAAATATCTCATTGATTTCTTATAATAGACTCAAGTGGTAGGTGTTATAGATCTACCACTATATTGATTTTATAGTTAAATAAACTAAGATTCAAAATTGTCATGTGACTTTTTTTGGTCATACTCAATAGTTTTAGAGGCAGGTACAATTCAGATCTCCAAGTTCAATGGAGATTAATAGTGTTCATAATAATTCATTTACTTCAATACATCAAAGGCTCCATGATGTTATCTCTGTGAAGACTTCCTTGTTGGTTAAGATGCAAATCTATATACACCTTCCCATCTTCTGTCATATTTGTTCATAAATCCTCCACAGACATCCACCTAGGATGCTGATGGATCTCCTCTGTTTCCTGACTTGATTGGAGTACCACTGCTACTACTACTTTTTTTTTTTTATTTGTTTTCCTCCATTCTCACTTCATAATGGGTCCACCTCCTTTACCAGTCAAATAACTCATCCATTTAAGAAAAAATGCCTTTTTATGTTCCTGACTCTCCCGGCCCTCCTCAAAAGACAAAATCCAAGAGCATTCCCCAGATGTATGTAAAAATTGCCCAGCATCTCTCATCAATGTGTTGTCAACTAACATGTTAACAAAGTAGGATAAGGCAAGCCTTTGTCAAGGAGAAACTATCAATGCCAAAATGAATTCCTTATCTTCAGAACTCATATTCCAAGTTTGGTCTTAAATAATTTTATACACACAAATACTTTTTATACTCCCTCTTTTATTATAAAAAATAATTAATTTTTTAAATTTTATGTTCATTAAAAAAACAGAATAGAAAAAAGCAAAACAGAAAAGGAAAACAAAACAGAACAGAACAAAACATTGTCATGTGCCCAGCAGAACATTAGGTAGGATTCAAAATATGTAATAATAAATTACCAGTTCAAGAAAGGACAAATAATAGTAGAAGAACTTATATTAATATCCATTGCTTCCTTGTACATTGTTCTTTTGTTCTCTGCTTCATATCTTTTTACTTTCTTCTTTTTCCCTCTTTCATCCCCCATCTTCCCCAAGCAGACTATAATTAAGTATAGATGTTTGTGTGTGTATACATACATACACATTCATACCCATCCACAAGCCCACACACATATACATGCATATGTAGAGCAACATGCATAAATATCTACATATACTCAGGCAGACAGATACACACACATATACACACACACATTTAACCATATGTAAACCTGCATCTAAAAATATTAGTATGGCTGACATATAATGCAGATTTCTCTCTTGATTGGATCTTTAAGTTTGACTTTGGTTAACATCAATGATTACTAGCCTTACTTTTTTTCCTAATAAATTCTACTCCTGATCCCTGTTGTAGTGTTTGTGTATATATTTCTTTTTTTTAATCCCTTCTAACTCTTCTCTTTTAATTTTGCTCTTTAACTTGTCTAGCTATTACTTAATCTTTTTTCACCCATGGATCCCTCCCTTGACTTCTTCTTCTACCCTTTGCTTCCTCTTCAACTCATTTCTCCTCCCTTATTTCTTTATAGATTTTGGAGAGTGCTATAACCTTCATGGTATGTGGCCTATTTAACCCATTCCCAATGTGAGTAAGTTTTCAGAACTATGAGCCCTACTTCCCTCTCCAATGCCTCTGTGTCTATTCTTCCTCTCCACCTCATTTATATAACATAATTACTAGTTTTACCTTTTCCTAAAAAATTTTGCTTTTCGAGTCAAATCATACTCAACTCTGCCCTGATCATTCTTTTGAGCTACCCGATTATTTGTGTCAATCTTAAGCATATGTTATACATTTCCATGTAAAAAAATAAACAATTTGTCTGTCTTAAATTCCTTGAAATTTATCTTTGATATTGGCTATTACATATTAATTTTTCTATTAAGTTTGGATTTGATTGAAAGAAAGTCCTGAAGATCTGAAAGTTTGTTGAATGTTCATTTTTTTCCATTCAATATTATGGATAATTTTGCTGGGTATGACCTTTTTGGCCACAGGCCTAGTTCTTTTGATTGCCAAGTATATATGATTTCAGTACCTTCAGTCTTTTATTGTGACTACTGACAAGTCCTGTACAATTTTCATTGGCGCTCCCATGTATTTGAATTTTTTTTCTTGTTTCTTGCAAAGTTTTCTCTTTGATCTGAGGGTTTTGAAATTTGGCAATAATATTCCTATGTGTTTTCCACAAAGAATCTCTTTGAAGTGGTGATTCGTGGATTTTTTTCTACTTCTTCTTTCCTTTCATGTTCTATCATTCCAGGACAATTTTCTTGAATTATTTCTTGCATTAATGTATCAAGGTTCTTTTTTTGGTCATAGCTTTCAGTAGCCTAATTATTCCTGTGCTGTCTCTTTTTTATCTGTTCTCCAGATCTGTTGTTTCTGTGATAAGATGTTTCATATTCTGTTCTTTTTTTTCATTCTTTATATTCTGTTTTCTTATTTCTTGAGCTCTTATAGCTTTACTAGCTTCCCCTTGCCCAATTCTAATTTCCAAAGAATTATTTTCATTTTTAAGATTTTGTGGGGTTTTTCCCATTATTTTCTTTTGGATAGTTTTTATTTTTTATTTTAATTTTTCCACAATTTCTTTTATTTGATTTTCAAATTTTTTTTTGAGTTCTTCCATAAATTATTTCTGGGCAGGGAGCCTCTTTGGGCTAGAAGAAGCTTTTTTTTTTTTTTATCTTAGTGTCCTCCTCTGAAGTTGAACTCATTTTCTCTGATCCCAAAGAAAGTTTCTATGCTTGGGTTTTTTCTTCTCTGCTGGTTCATTTTTTTTTAATGAGAACTATAAATAAAAACACATATAATGGTGGAGTAGGGGGATGGTGCCTCTAGCTTCACTTTAGTTCTCCCCTTTGTTCTGGAACCCCAATCCAAGAGCTCCTCCAGCCACCCTGCAAGAGCCCAAAGCCAGCAGCATCTCTGCCCCACTGCCTCTGAACTCCCGGCGTGCTGGCTTCCTTCCCCACTCCCCCCACCCCCAGGACCATGTCTCAAAAGCATAGCTGAGTCTGGCAGTCCTGATCAGTCAAGGTTGCCTCAATACTCCCAGATTCAGTCTTCCAACTCCTCATTGTCTGGAAGGTGAAAATTCCTGTGATTCCTGCTGAGGCTCCAGCCAAACTTAGCTCATCCCAGGGGAAACTTCCCACTTGATATTTTTGTGGAGCTAGCATCACATTGATTAATCCCCAGCCTGGGGTCTTTCTCTGATCTACTTGGGTTGTGCCAGGAGGACCCCTGTTCTACCCCAACCATTCTTTGTGTTTCATTAGTCTATGTTTGCCTTTAGGCACAAATTTGTTCTCTTTAAACTATGTAAGGGTTAATGTTGAAGAATAACCCATACATATGTTTTGCAAATAAAATTAAGTTAAATTAAAAAAAAATGTTCTGTTTGTGGGGGAAACCTGGAGAGCTTGAAATTTACCAACATATTCTACCATCTTCCCAGAATCCTCTTATACTTGCTTTTCACTTAAAAATAAAACAAAAGAAAACTTTTTTAAGCTTCAAGAAAAGGGCAATTTTACACCTCGCCAAGGAAAGAACAACTGATTTTGCCTAGAGAATTTCACACCTAGAGAAATTCATGCTGTATATTTGTTAATCGCCTTGAGCATTTTCAGGCAAAACTCCTGTTTAAGTGTGAGATCATTTTTTTTTTTAATTCTTGCTAATCCCTCTCTTTCCTCTCTGATCTGCCTTCACTTTCTCTTTCTCAATTTAATTTGCAGCTCCCCTCAAAGTTCTGATTGGAGATGGAGCAGCAAAGTGGGAGAGCAATTCCCCAGAAAGCCCGCAGAAGCCATGCGTCAGAGGCCTTGTTAATTTCCTACCTCTCCCTCTCCTCCCAGGCTTCCTCTGAGCCCCAAGAGGAGAGAAATTAACGAGCTTCCTGAAGCCGAAAGTTACACACTTTCAAGGGAATTTGTTAATTTCACTTTGCTGCTCCATTTGGAGCAGCTGGGGGTGCGGGAGGGAAGAAGCAGGAAGGGAATCTTGCTCCTGGATTACTCTCATTTTCCTAGGAGGCATCTGGAGTCCCTACCTTTCCAGGATTGCTCCCCTCCACAAAACCAAAGTGATATTCTTAAGGTACAAGTCTATGTCATTCCCTTGCTCAGTGACTCCCCAGTATCTCTAAAACCAAATCTAAAGTCTCTATTTGTCAACTGTCCTCCAACCAACCTTACCAGCTATCCTATGTATCATTCCCTTTCCCATATCCTACTCTAACTAAAATTGCCTTATTTATGTTCCTCACACATATCCTCTCCATCTCCAAACCTTTGGATAGACTGTCTCCTCTACTTGGAAGATGTTTCCTCTTCTCCTCTTCCTTTTAGAATCGTTAGTTTTCTTCAAAGTTCAGCTCAATTACCATCTTCTCCTGATTCCTCAGATTCGTGTGTTTCTCCTCTAAAATGATTTATTTTGCATATTTTCCCCAGTGTAATATGAGCATCCCGTCTCCAAGTCTTTGGTTTAAACTATATCTTTTGCTTGGAAGATGTTTCCTATTCTCCTCTTCCTTTTAGAACCATTAGTTTTCTTCAAAGGTCAGCTCAATTACCATTTTCTCTTAATTCCTGTTTCCTCAGATTCATGTGTTTCTCCTCTAAAATGATTTATTTTGCACATTTTTCCCTAGTGTAATATAACCATCCCATCTCCAAACTTTTGGATAGATGGAAAATGTTTCCTGTTCTCCTCTTCCTTTAAGAACTATTAGTTTTCTTCAAAGCTCAACTCAATTACCACCTTCTCCTAATTCCTGATTCCTCAGATTCATGTGTTTCTTCTCTAAAATTGTTTATTTTGCATATTTTCCCCCAGTGTAATATAAGCATATTGAGAGCAGAGACTATGTTTCTTTTGTCCTTGAATACCTAGATCTACTACAATGTCACTTCATAAAAAAGTATATAAAGGAATATTATTATTCTATAAGAAATGATCAGCAGGATGATTTCAGAGAGGCCTGGAAAGACTTGCAAGAATTGATGCTGAGTGAAATGGGCAGAACTAAGAGATCTTTGTACCCGGCAACAAGAAGATTGTATGATGATCAATTCTGATGGACGTGGCTGTCTTCAACAATGAGATGATTCAGACCAGGTCCAATGATCTTGTGATGAAGAGAGCCATCAACACCCAGAGAGAGAACTGTGGGAACTGAGTATGGTTCATAACGTAGCATTTTCATTCTTTTTGTTGTTGTTTGCTTGCATTTTATTTTCTTTCTCATTTTTTTTCCTGTTTGATTTTATTTTTCTTGTGCAACAAGATAATTGTATAAATATGTATGCATAAATTGGGATTTAACATATGTTTCTATCATATTTGACATGTATTGGATTATTTGCCATCTAGGGGAATGGGTAGGGGAAAGGAGAAAAATTGGAACACAAGATTTTGCAAGGGTTAATGTTGAAGAATTATCAGTGCATATGTTTTGAAAAATTTTTTTTAAAAATTATTTTAAAAAAAAAGAATATTTATTCAGGCAGCTAGCTGGCACAGTGTCTAGAGCACCAGCCCTGAAGTCAGGAGGACCTGAATTCAAATCTGACCTCAGACACTTAACATTTCCTAGCTGCAGGACCAAGGGCAAGTCTCTTAACTCCAATTGCCTCAGGAAAAAAGAGAGAGAGAGAGAAAGAGAGAGAAAGAGAGAGAGAGGGAGAGAGAGAGAGAGAGAATATTTGTTAATTATCATGCAAAATTACTTATTGTAGTTATCTATATTGATAAATTATTCTCCTATTAATTTCCATAACAAAAAGGAAATTGTTACCACTAAAACCTGTTTTTAATCTCTTCAAGTACCAAGCACAGCAGAAATGATATAGTGGCAAAAGTGATTAATTTGAAGGCAGGAGATTCTTAGTTTTAAATCTTGTTTCTGACACACTGTATGACTAGGATCAAATCGCCCAATTCTCTGGGCCTCAGTTTCCTTATTGTAAAATGAGAATAGTGATCCCTGTGGTACCCTCCTGAAAAAGCTGTTGCGTGATGCAAATGGGATAATGTCAGGGAAGTTATTGCCAGTTATTTTTTGTTGAAGGGATGCTTGTGTTTTCCTTGATGTCATTTGGAATTGTTATTTCAGTCCCTTTTGCTCATTGATATTTTGTGAGCAGATTTTGCTGAGTGTTTCTATCCCTGCCTTTAATAGCTGTCAGGGACTCAGAGGAGTTTTCATAAAAGAACCAGATGGATCCATGTTGCATAAAGGAATAGGTCATTTAATATGGATTTCTTTAGCTCACACAAAGAGAAGCTCAAGGCCGCAAATAAAACACTTGAGTGTAGGTCCCTGAGAGAAGGCAACAAAATAAAGATACAATCAGGATTTTTTTTTCTGAGAGGGGGGTGGGGGTGGGGGTGGAGTGGGGTGGGGTGGGGTGGTACAATTGTCTTTGAACATAAAAGGAAGAGGGTCAATAATGGTCTTGACACACTCAGTTCTAACAAGTTCCTGATTAAACTTCTTGATACTCTTTCCAATAAGTCTGGGATGGGATACCAGGTTGATAAGCACCTTTATCTATCTTACCGGAGACACTGGAAGTCCTGAGTATTATAGGAAGAAAGTGAGTTCTCCTTCAGGGAAATCTGATTAGGTTTTTACCTCTGATGTCCCACTCAAAGAGTTACTAGTTATATAGTAGTAAGGTCCATTGGGACAAACAGAACATACAAACATGGTGTATAAACATTTCCAGAGAAGAGAAGGAAAAGAGAAGGATACCAATATCAGAATACTTGAAGTGAGACTGACTGCCACAAATTAATCTGTTTTAGAAATACTTGAAAGTTTTTAGATTGTCACAACTCCACACTTCTGATCTTTTCCCCTAGATGGGAAACTGCATTTATAATTCATTGATGGACACAAGCAGCTTAGACTACTCCCTCTTAGGATCACCTAGAATTCAGTGAACATGATTTGGTATTCCATGCATTCCTGAAATAAGGGGAAGAAACTTTATTCAGAGTCCAAGGGTTCAGTACTGTGCTATTCCCTTGTTATTCCCATCCTTTTTCTTTACCCAAGTTGAATTTACATAAGCCAGTTTGAGAATCTTCTGAAGTCCTCCCAATTTTCTCCATCTTCAATTCCCTCAAACACTTCCTTAACATTAGCAAACTTTCCGACTCACTAACCACTCCTTCTCCCAGATTAATAAATTCATTGAACATTATCAGCTCTAAAATTGGACTCAGGGGCCACCCCACCATTAACCTCTTTCTATTCTGAGCATCAGTCATTTATTTCTGCTCTCTGCCTTCTTTCTTTCAAGCAGGTTTTAATGATACAACTTTTTACCTTTTGCCCTATTTCCCAAGTCTCACCCCCACAAGGATGTTTTATGAAAATCCAGTATAGAATCCCAAATGGATGACTTCTCTCATCCTCTGTATGATCCTTCAATTAGATCCAGGGTAATGAGAGAAAACTCCAGATGGGCCTGCAAAAGTTAATGCATGAAAATATCTTAGTCCTTCAAGTTGCTCCTTCTTATTTTATCCACAGGCTTTCCTTGTGACCGTAGGCAGATGCTTATTGTGGTTATTGATTTATACCCATCCCGAGGCTTATCAACTGCTCAGGAGGGCTGTTGTTTTCTGTACATATTAACCACACATTCTCTCTTGAAACCACCACCAACAATAATAAAAAACCCTTTAGCTTTTTTTTTTTATTTTTTTCAACAAAGCTTCTGACAAGTGAGTCTATTCTCATTATCTTAACATCTATCTTGCCTTGTAAAAATCCTGCAGGTTTATGATGCATCCCTGTATCCCTCACTACCTCCTCTTGTTCTTCCCCATAAAGCTGCCACTTACGCTAAAACAAGCTTGATCGGATTGTCTGATCATTCCAATTCATTACCAAAAAACCACGGCTACAGACACTAAGGCTGGCCCGCTGCGGCAATTTGTCCCTGCCTGTGTTGGAGAGGGCATTAGGATGAGAGTTTAAGAGATGGGCTGCAGATGTAACACAGGCACAAAATTACCATTCGTCTCTCAAGAATGAGAACCATTTTAGAGCCTTAATATTATAGTCTTCATCTTTATTTGTGCAGAGGCGCCTTTTGGTATTCTCCAATAAGGCCATTGCCTTCAGTCACCCACCACACTCTTTATACCATGTAAATGGACAATAATAGGAATGAAAAGTAGTGGTTCACTTTTAGTGTGAACCTACAATCCAAAAACCTCAGTGACCTTCTTTCAAAGCTGTTTTAAATAAATGATGTATAACATAGATACCAGCAGGAGCATGAAAGGAAGAGGTGATATTTGATGCTGATGGGAAGCAGTCTTCCTGGAAATTCAATGCTCTGTCACCTCTCATGATCTTTGGCTCTCCCTCTGATGGAGTGCTGCCTGTTCAATGGGCAAACGCTCCAAGCAGTGCTGTTGGGCTCTTTATGAAGATGAGATCACAGTTGTCACTCTAAAAGAAGAAACTTTTCAAATCTAGGAGCAAAGGGGTAAGGGGTGTGCAAACTGGAGAGAGGAATCATGAGAGAATGGCTAGATATAATGCAAAAGACAACTGGAAATCACCATTTTATCATCCATGTGATTGATGGAGATAAGCCAAAGGGGTACTTCTTGGACAATATTAGCTCCCCATGTCCCTCATTCCTGTTAGCATGACCTAAAACAAGAACAACTTGAGTAGTCTGTGATCAAGGATTTTATTACTGTGTAATTTCCATCATGTCTGATTCATTTAGGATTTTCTAGGCAAAGATAATACAATGGTTTGCCATTTCCTTCTCCAATTATTTTTTACAGATGTGATAAACTGAAGTGACTTGCCCAGAGTCACACATCTAGTAAATATTTGAGACTGGATTTGAATTCATGAAGATGAGCCTTTCAGATTCTAAGCCCAGTGAACCAACTAGCAGCTTACGATAGAGGATTAGTACAGTTTTATGTACTATTTAGTGGGTGGCCTGGCACTGAGGAATTGTATTTATCCTAAATCCCAATTTCAATTTTGTTCCTTGTAGAAGGGATCTGTGTAGCATTGAGCACATGTAGATAATCTCCCATTCTTTTCTCTAGTTATCAGTAGTAAATGATAATACCTATCATTTAACGGCACTACAGGATTTGCAATATGATTTACATGTTGTTTCACTTGATTCCTCACAGTAACTCATTGAAAGAGTCAGTTTATTATCCCCATTTTACATGACCCAGACAAATGAAATGAATTGTCAGAGGTCCCATGATCAGTAGGTATTTGAGGTAGAATTCAAGCTCAAGTTTTCCTCATTCCAACCCCAGTGCTTTAGCTATTGAGCCACATAACTGCCTCCAGTGATAGTGAATGGGACTTTGGAGGGGGTAAGATTCCTCCCCAGGGGCACACTTTGTTCCTGTTCCCCACATCACCATTCCAATGCATCATCCCTTTCTGGCACCCCCAAACTCATCCCAGCTCCCATCACTGTGGTTCTCTTTCATATCCTTTTTTCCCCATATCCTATGTTGATGGGATTCATTCTCTCACAAACCAGATCCTTTCCCAGTAAAATAGCATCTGAAATTGAATTGTCTTATGAGTTCTCATAGCACCCTAAACCCAACTTTTATGCCTCAGATGAAATAATTCCTGGTCCTTGCTCAGCTTACTTCTGCCCACATAGGGGTAACTAGGTGACATAGCAGATAGAGCTCCAGGTCTGGAATCAGAAAGATTTGAGTTCAAATTTGATTTCACATATTTACTAGTTTCACATATTTACTATTTACTTAAACTCCACTTAAACTCCATTTGCCTCAGTTTCCTCATCTATAAAATGGGAATAATAGCATTTACCTCCCAGGATTGTTGTGAGGATCCAATAAGATAATAATTATCAAGGACTTAGCATGGTGCTTGGTTCAAAGTAAGTGTTATATAAATGTTAATTATTATTAGTTATTGTTATTCACCATTAGGCTACCAGTTTATATATGATGCCCCCCTTTTTTTCCTTTAGGCATGGATATTTAACTACTATCTGTGTAAGAAATGCTTCTTGGGGGAGATATCCAAACTTCTTTCCCCCTTTTATTTTACCTAGAAAGTGGCTCCATTTTTTGTTCTCTTTTTCTCATTGAGTCTGATTTGACTTAACTCCCTGTACTGTGAACTTTCCACTTCAACTCTTTTGGAAGAGTGGGTTTTTTCACTTCCTCCTTTATAAAATGGTGTTGGAGTTCTCCTGAGACATAACATAGTGTACATTGTCATTCAACATTGCTGTATCCAATGTTTTTCCTTAACTGTGTTTATCATCAAATACCTTTCTATTTGGAAGTGTGTTTTTGATAAGAAGTAACTATAATATAAAGACAATAATTAAATTTATATTTTAAGATAGCTCTTTTGTCCAATTAGAAAACACTATCTGTCTATAAGATTCTGAAGAAGCACTTTCTATAAAGAGGAAGTTTTCAGACAATCTGTTAGTATTACTCCCTGATTCTTTGGTCTTTGGTCTGTTCCTCAAGAAATATCTCCCTTTCCCCCAAGACCCATACTGGTCTATGATTCCAATCCTTTAAAAATACTGCCTATGTGCCTCAAGAGAGGTATTGTGTGGTAGTACATAGATAACGTATTTCAGAGTTAAGAAGATCTGCCTCTGACATATAATGACTTGTATCCCCTGGCCAGATCTCAGTACTCTAAATAGCTTTCTTTCTAGGACATTAAGTTGTAAAGGTGCTGACCTGCACTGATGGAGGGAAATTCCTCACCTGGGAGTTCCCATGTTATTATCTACCCTTTGTTCTTAAGGAAGAACATGACATCAGGGAGGTGATGCCATGACATGCCAGAGAATTGGATTTAAGGGAAGAGGGGCTGTGAAAAGTCACCAGCTCACTCCTCTGGAGCTATCTGGATCCAGTGGCCAGATATCAATCAGGACAACTGGAGGTGGACCCATATACAGTTAGAGACTTTAGCCTTTTTAAACTAAGATCTTTAGAGGGGAATATGGAGGAAGGTTCCCATATTGATGAAGCCCTAGGCCCATTTCCTGTTCCTATCCCTGTGTCTCAAAATTTCTTTATCCCATTTTAACACAGAGAAACTGTGGAAGTATTTGCCAGAAACTCCTATCCTGGGTCTTTAAACTTTGAAGAAATTCAGTGCACCTTGGTGAAAATATCTTGGAGAAAAATTCTTAGAGGCAATGTGGGATCAATGAATTGCTCTCACCTCCAATCCCTCTGCAGTGGTATATTTTCTGTGAGGTAAGAGGTCTACAGCTTGTTTAGGTATATTGAGAAGATTTAAGACCTTTGTGGAAATTTTAATTCTAAAGTAAAATAACCCTTTCCAGACCTTCTTGGAACTCATCAGCAATTGAGGGGATTAATATCATTTTTTTCTTTGTATTCTTAATGACTAGCCCAGTATCTTATACAAAGGAGACAATTTAATAAATATTTGTTGGATGGAAGAATACATGAATCAATGAATGGTACTTCCCTTTCCTTCCCCACTGTGGCTTTCCAGGATTGGAATTTATCTAACCATTTAATTGGCCCACACAACTCTGGCTAGTCTCTATGGGAAACAGAATCCCCACAGGGATCCAGTGTTCAGTAAAGCCTAATACTCCACTCTCAGAAACACAGGACTTCACATTTGTCAAATACATTTGACCTTCTTCCAATCTCCATGACTATCAAACGTTGCTCCTTTCCCACTATTCCCCCCAAGTAAGAGTCCCAGGCATCCTGTCTCTATTATTATTTATCCTCATTATAATGCAAATTGGTATACACTATCATTGACCAGCACTTGCTCAATCCAAGCTTTGAAAACAGATTCTTTAGGTTCTATAAACCTGGACAGCAGTGAATGAATTAATGTTCAATTTAAAACTATAGAAGATTTTCCGGCTGTACTCTGCTCTCCTGTCGACCTGTCTGTCATCTTTCACTGATCCAAACAAATTAATCCCTTAAATACCAGAATAGAATGGGTCTCCTAGATTGCCTTTGCATTTGTTAATATACCTTCTAGTTTTAGCAAAGCATTTCCTTCCTTTCCATTTGCAGCAATATTCTGTGAACTGCAGGGCTCAACTCTATTTTGACCCATCCAACTATATTTATGAAATGATACTTTATGATGTCATTGGTAGTCTTTTACCATTTGAAAATGCAAGGTGGCAAATCTAATAGAGTCTTTTCTAGGGGTGTATGTCCATCTGTGGCCTTGTATTATCATCCAGACACATTTTCCTCTATCCTAAATAGTTGTGCGACCAATCTGAAATACAAATTGAAGGTGATAATTGCTGTATTGAAATCCTATATAACTTATTTGTCACCCAAGATTGCAGGAGAATTGTGTGTTATCCTGTTAGCACATTAATTAAAGCAGCTTGGGGTAGCTCTTGTAATTGCTTAAAAGCCAAAGAACGCTCTGTAGTTTGGATTTTCACTTGCAAGTCCTAAAGGTGAAAAGAAGGTGGTACCCATGGAACTCATGCATATTCTGTAATCCAAGCTCTGTCCCTATTGTACTGCGGTCTCTGATCATACTCAATGAATAGAAAATGTAGATTTCAGAATTATACCTTTTTGTTCATTCTTCAAAAGAACTGAGTAAATGACAAAACCTTTTAGTTTAAGTGTGACCTTTTGTTTTTAAATAATATGCATTATAAACACAGTATTACAGCTGTAAACTAATTAAACTTGTTTTGTAACTATTTTACATTAAAATAAAATTGTTTCATTACATAAGACCCTGGGCAAATCACTTAATTGTTTCCCCATTTTTTCTGTTTTGCTTCTTTTAAAAAAAAATTATTTAGAATGTTTTTGTTTTTAAATAAAGAGGCATCCATTAAGAGATAATTGCTACAAACTCTGGTCTTTACCAGTTGGCTTCAATAGTTTCTTTGTGGCAATGATGGTGCTCTTCATCAATATAGTGATGGCAATAGGACCTACACTCTCAAGGGCTGGAGTGATATGGTTGTGTAACTTCTTCACTTCTTTATTATTTACCTGTGCCATAATTTGGAATTGGCAAAGATGGGATTGCAAACCTAATTTGTCCCCAAATCAATGACAACAGCTCCTTCCTTCATCATCATATTTGCTGTGATTAGATTAGGGATGTTTGCAGCAGATACCATGGTATGATTACCAGTAAGAATCACGTGTGTTTTCAGTTGCTCCTTGGAAGCGTAAGACACCATCATAGTAGCATTCCTGGATCAAGCCTGCTGTCTACATGCAGTAACATTGCAATGTCTTAATTTTTTAGATCACTTCCTGGAAGTTTTTTTTGTTTTTCATTTCTGCCACTTTTTGACTTCTTTACTCTCTTTAATTATTGGTGTTCTCTTTCACTATATTTATTCTTTATATATATGTATAAAGAATAAACATATATATATATACATATATATATATATATATATATACACATATAGATAGATTAATCGCTCGATCTCTCTATCCGTCCCTATAACATGCTCAGTGGCCAACCCCAGTAAAACCATCAAGGGAACATAAGCTAAACCAGGTCGAGAGTAACTGATAGACCTCAGATCTGCTGGTAAGTTGGGAGGATGTCTGCCCCAAGCATGTGAAGACTTGCCCCAGCAGAATGGGGTAATGAGAAGAATTGGTTTCAATGATCATGAACACAGCTGATGCAGATGCTCTTTTAATGCTCAGAACTTTGTCACACATTGAAGATGCAAAGGTCATCCACTGCATACTGGCACACCTTCAGATGATCCTGCTTTTTGTGTCACCACTAGATTTCAATGACTCTAGAAAATAGAATGAAACTGATGGACTTCATGCAAATCTGTCTTACTTAAGTCCAAGTCATTCGTGTATTAAGACATCATATCATAATGTCATTTATCCTCTTTGAAAAAAAAGAATGAGGGAAAGCTAGGTGGTGCAGTGGATAGACTACCAGCCCTGAAGTTGGGAGGACCGGAGTTCAAATCTGGCCTCAAACACTTAACATTCCTAGCTGTGTGACCCTGGGCAAGTCACTTAATCCCAATTGCCTCAGGAAAAAAAAAAAAAAAGAATGAACAATAACCTGTATTCTGTACTATACCCAGCTTTTAGTATAATATAGGGTTCTCAAAAGTGGAAATTATTTTTCTCTGTCATTGTTTCTCCTGTGGCTAACATAGTGCCTAAAATACTATGGCAAGTGAAAGATGCAATGATGGAGTAAATAAAAGATTCAATCTTCTGACCAAAATTTATTAAGTAATACATGCCAATTAGTCAACAAATCAGGACTAAGCCCCTTCTGAGTCTTAGGGCTGGACCTTAAATAAAAAGGTGACAGACTTTTATACATTAAAAATAATTAATCAAATAAGACCAATCAATTAAAAGAAAACAATACAACATTAGGTAATCTGACTTCTAATTAGATGAAAGATTAAGGACTTTCCAAGCTGGAAGAGAGAGAGTCAACAGTACAATTCCCTGAATTTAGAAAAAGGGATATCCCTACACCAAGTATCTATGAATAATCAAAGCATCATGGAAACAATAACTGTTTGATCACTATGAAGCCAGTATTCAGAAAAGTTGTGCAGGTTGTTTGAGATGTACAATTGTGACAAAACTCCTTGTAGCAATCCTTGTATCTGACTAGGTTTCTGTTCATCATAAGCTAGTTCTTTAATTAAGGGTCTCTAAGCAGCAAGTAAAAGTGGTCCAGCTTTCTAGACACCCAGGGCTAGGTTCACACAATACAATAACATTTTCTCTCAATTCCCACAGTTGAGTGATGCTTTTTTCATGACAGAAATTGGACTAGATTCATAATTGAATAGAAAGGGGACTGAGCTAGCTCCATAATTGAATCACAAAATGGAGTCAGTGTAGTTCATACAAGTCTCATAATTAACCACTTCTGTTCTAATTCCTTCAATTCCCTCAGTATACAGTAGGCATATAATAAATGCTTATGAATTGATTGAAGATCTTGATTCTTGCTTTTTTTTTCTAGTTCTGATCTTTTTTCTCATTTTTTATTATTTCCAAAAAATCTTTCCATAGTTCTGTTTTCTTCATACTTTGTGATCTTAATTGTATTATGTACCACATCTTATTTAATCATTCTATTCTCCCCCCCACACACACCATTTAATTCTTTTGTAACTGCAAGTATTTCTATAACATTTTAAAACATACAGAGTTGTTTATGCTACCAGGCATATTCCTAAAAGGGGATTATTGAGTCAAAAAGTAAGAATAGTTTTTATAACTTTTAATTACCAAGTTGTTTTGAAAGGGATTCTAGTAGCTTATAATTCTATTAGCAATAAATGAATATACATTTTTCCACACTGGAGTTTCCCTTCTTTTAATTATTTTGGTATCTATTAAGTAGCATGGAGTGATGCCTTAAAGTTATTTCAATTTGCAAGTCTCTGATTATTAGGAAAGTTGAATATTTTTTCAAATAATTATTAATAAGTTGAGAGTTTTTCCCTTAAAAATTCTCTCTTCTAGAGCCATCTCCACCCAGAGACAGGACTATGGGAACTAAGTGCGGATCACAGCATAGCATTTTCATTCTTTCTGTTGTTGTTTGCTTGCATTTTGTTTTCTTTCTCATTTTTTTCCTTTTTTATCTGATTTTTTCTTGTGCAGCAAGATTATTGTATAAATATGTATGCATACATTAGATTTAATATGTATTTTAGCATGTTTAACATTTTGGATTACCTACTGTCTAGGGGACGGGTAGGGAGAAGGAGGGGAAAATCTGGAACACAAGGTTTTGTAAGAGTCAATGTTGAAAAATTATCTTTTCGTATGTTTTGAAAATAAAAAGCTTTAATAAAAAAACTGTAGTCAGGAATGAAACTGAATGAGGAAAATAAAAAAAAAATTCTCTTTATATTCTTATACTTTATCCTAATTTTATTTAGAACCCTATTGGGAACACAACAAGATTATAGATCTAAAATGGTCTTCTGGGGTGTTTCTAAGATACCTTAAATTTTGCCTGTGATTAGAAGCTTTCCTCTCACAACTGCCCTAAAAGGAAGAACTTGGTTTTTTTGTTTGTTTGTTTGTTTGTTTTGCACTCTTTTATTTCCTTATTAAGAACACTCTCTATTAAAGGCTTATGAAATTGTGTCATGAGTTGCCAAGGGAGGTTGTGTAATCTCCTTTTCTCAATATTTTTAGAAAAATGTTAGGTAACCTTTTAAGACAGCTTGATTATTGCTGTATCTACAGGAAGGGCATAGGTCACAGGACCTCTTCTGTTATCCAGCCCCTGTGATTCAGTTATTCAGAGCTTTTCTTTGGAGAGAGTTTTGTTTTGTTTTGTTTTATTTTGAATCTTTATGAAATTATTGATTCTATGCAATTATACAATAAAAATCCCAAAACTTTAGTTATCATAGATTTAGAGTTGGAAGGAACTGCAAAAAGCACCTATAGAAAACCTCTTCCTTTACAGGGGAAGACACTGAGGCACACTGAGAGCAAGTTAACATATTCACAATTATATGGCTAGTAAGAAGATGCAAATCTAGATCTCTGGTTCCAAATCCCCCAAGTTTTCCATTCTGTCCCAGTGACAGTCACTAACTATTGTGCTTCCTTCTACACACACACATACACACACACACACACATTCCCTCTTTGTGTGTGTGTGTGTGTGTTTCTCTTTCTGTGTATCTCTGTCTCTGTCTCTGTCTCCATCTCTCTGGCTCTCTCTGGCTCTTTCTGTCTTTCTCTCTGTTTCTCTTTCTGTGTGTCTCTGTCTCTCTCCTATCTCTCTATCTCTGTCTCTGTCACTATCTGTGTCTGTCTCTTTCTCTGTGTTTGTGTCTCTCTCTGTATGTTTCTGTCTCTATCTTTGTGAGTCTTTCTCTGTCTCTGTGTCTCTGCCTGTCTCTCTCCTCTCTCTGTTTCTGTCTTTTTGTGTCACTGTATCAGTCTCTGTCTTCCTCCCCTGTCTCTGTGTTTTTGTCACTATCTTTGTCTCTCTGTCTCTCTGTCTCTATTGCTATGTCTCTCTCTTTCTGTCTCTCTGTCTCTGTTTCTTACATTAGAAATAGGGAGAAGGACAGCTAGGTGGCAGCTAGGTGGCACAGTGGATAGAGCATCAGCCCTGAAGTCAGAAGGACCTAAGTTCAAATATGGCCTCAGACACTTCTTAGCTGTGTTACCCTGGGCAAGTCACTTAATCCCAATTGCCTTGGCAAAAAAAAAAAAAAGAAAAAGAAAAAAGAAAGAAAGAAAAAATAAATAAATACAGAAGCGAGCTAGACAGTGCAGTAAATAGAGCACTGGTCCTGAAGTCAGGAGGACCTGAGTTCAAATCCAGCCTTAGACACTTAACTCTTACTAGTTGTGTGACTCTAGACAAGTCATTTAACTTCAATTGCCTAACTCCCCAATTATATATATATATATGCATATATATATATATATGCATATATATATACATGTATATATAGGCAGTTGGAAATGTGAGATTGAAGATTAGGAGAGAGAGATTAGGATAATTAGAACTGAAAATCATCAGCTTAGACATAATAGTTGAATCCATGGAGCTAATGAGATCACTAAGTAAACTAGCATAAAGCAGGGTCTGTAAATTATAGCTGGAAGGCCAAATGTGGCCCACCACTTGTTTTTGTTTTTATAATTTTTGTATTTTTTAAAGATAGAAAATTGTATAAATTCTTTTTTAATTTAATAGTAAAAGTTTAATTTAGTTTTATAGTAATAAGTTTAATTTTTAGTTTTTAGGCAAGGGTAACACAAGCACTAGGCAAGATTTGGCTCTCAGGCTGTAGTTTGCTGACCACTACTATATAAAAAGAGAAGAGGGTTGATGATAGAGCCCTAAAGGACACTCACTATTAGTGGGACTGAACTAGATGAAGATTCATCAAAGAAGGCAAGAACAAGCAGCCAGATAGATGGGAGAAAAGTTAGGACAGAGTAGTGTCACAGAAAGCTAGAGAGAAAATATTATCGAAAATAGGAAGATTAACAATGTCAAAGGTTGCAGAAGAGGTCACGATGATGAAAACTGAAAAAAAAAAAGTCCATTGTACTTGGTAATTTAGAGATTATTGCTCATTTTGCAAAGAAGAGTTTTGGTTAAAGAATGAAGTTGAAAACCAATCTGTAAAGGGTTAAGAATAGAGTAATAAAGAAAAGAAACATGGGAGTGGTGAGGAGCTAAAAAAGGGAAGGACTTATTTTTGATGGCTTTCTCCAGCTTAGCCAAAAAACAGAAGAAAAGTATGGGATGAAAACTAGATAACTAGTTTAAACAAAGGTTTTTTGAGAACAGGAGAGACATGGGCAGGTTTATGACAGTAAAAAGAAGCCGTCAATAGAAAATTGAAGATAAGTGAGAAAGTAGAGAGGATATGAGATCATTGAGGAATGAATTCAGTTAACAACATGCTTAGAAGTTTCATCTCAGGTTAGAGTCCTCTCAGGACCTTTGGCAGTCTAGGTTAAGGGACAACTGAGGACAAATGAAAGAATTGGAAGTTATTCTCCTTACCAGGAGATCAGACAGGGGACCTAGCATTATGGACTGTCAGGAAACTGAATAGTGCTCATTAACAGAAGACTGAATAGTGATGAAATGACATTTCTCTATTTCTTCAGGGAGGTAAGAGACTTGGTAAGAGCCATGATACAATGGAATAATGTTATAGTTTCTGCAGTAAGCAAAAAGCCAGTTAGGATATCTGCCACAATAGAATGGCATTTCTCTTTTTCCCTGGGAAGACAGGAGGTAAAGCAAGAAATTTAGTCTGATGGAATAGTGATTCTCTTCTTTCCCAGAGAAGCAGGAGGCCAGATAGAACTTCTTGCACAATGGAACAGAATTTTCTTTTTATGCAAATAGGTAGCTTAGTGAATAGTGCTAGATATAGAGTCCAGAAGACCAAGTTCAAATTCAGCTTCAGACATTTGAATAGCTGTGTCTGGGCAAGTCATTTGACTCTTTCATCAGTTTCTTTAACTGTAAAATGGGGATAATTATAGCACTTAATTGAGTTGTTCTGAGGATCAAATGAGATAATATTTGTAAAGCACTTAGTACAGTGTCTGGTACATAGTAAGCACTATATAAATGTGTATCTCCTCCCCTCTATTTCTCCACTTTCTCAGGAAAGCAGAAGATCTGGCACAAAAGGCTTTTCACTCCTTGCCGCAGAAGCAAAATATTGTTACTTAATAGAATGGTGACTTTGCTCTTCCCTAGGAAGACAAGAGAATAATCAAGAGTCCTGATATGATAGAATGGTATTATTTTTTTGAGTCTTTGATATCATTGTGTATGATTTTTTTATAAATAGGAAGCACTCTATTCAGGGTTCAGGTGGAGTGGTAGGTACTCGGACTGTATTGCAGTCAAATTGTAGTCCAATTGTGACACAGAATATCAATTTCCCTAAGACTCTATCTGTTACTTGAAGGACCTACTTGGCTACCATTTATTTTCTTAGAGTCCAAGGTTTAACCCAGGTGTGTGTGTGTGTGTGTTGGGGGAGTAGGACTATAGCTCCTGAGACATCTCCATTTTACTTCCCAATTACAAAAAAAAACAGACACAATGACACTATTTACTACTAAAATGAGATATTAACTCAAGAATAAGGCAAAAATAATAACCAAAACACTCAAAAAAGAGCAAGATTAGGAATAATAAAAATATCATAATCTAACCTGAGTCACTCTCTCCTTTGCTGTACATAGTATCCATGAGAAAATAATAGTTCAAGCCTAGAGAAACTTAGAAGGAAAGTGCATGAACAATGTAGCAGAGATAATTGATGGCTCTGAATAGCAGGTTCTTTTTCAAGAACAATCCACATCATGTATCATCTGTTGTTCAAAGCTACTTCTTTGCTATTCTGAGCATCAAGCTGCTTTAGCACACAGCCACCCTTGATAGGGTTTTGAAACAGTGTTATGCTATTCCAGTGACATGTAGTTCTTTTAAATCAGAGAAATACCAAGTTTCTTCTCTCTGCACCAGAGCTCTAATGAGCTTCTCCCTTTCAATCTGTTGATAGTTGGAGGGTCATTTAGTCTTGCCTCAGGAAGCTGTCCCTGAAAATAGCTGGGGTTTTTGCTTTCTCTAATCAACTCTCAGCAAAGTGATAACTTCTCCAATGGGCACTGCTTAGAGTAAAACAGTCATTCACTATCTTTCTCATTCTTCAATCATGCACTAAAAGGCAATAAAAACAAACCTCCCAGAGTTTTTCCCTAAGCATTATCAATAGCATTACATTGCAATAACGTCCCCTTTGCTGGCAGTCAGCTATCAGCATAGCAATGCTTCTCTTCCACTGGTCCCAATACCCAGCAAAACATCTGCAGCCTGTTCTTGGGTCAGATCTTGTCAGGTTCCATATTAACTTCTATAAGCAACTTCTCTTGATACCTTCTGTGTCTTGGGTTTCTGATTCCTCTTTGTTTTTTTTTTTTTCCCCACCATATTTTCTTCTGACCGTATACTATCACCCCCAGCCAATTCTTCAAATCAGCATCTTCTGGTGTTTAAAGATTGATGAAGCTAAAAAAATAAACAACCCCCCCCCACACTTTTTTTCCCTCGGGGATGATCTGAATTATACAGTCTTTATATAATCATTCTAGAATCCCTAACTAGTTATTTAATATAGCTATATTCTTCAAATTTCTGAAAAGTCATTTATAAATGAGTTAACAGACCAACATGAACTATCCTTAAGCTAATCAATGGACATTTTTCATACAGATACTCTCAGTTCATTTATTTGAAAAGCAATCTTTTCTCAGACCCTTGGAACAGTCTGTCTCTACTCAGCTTTTTAATCAGAGGGGCTAGGCTTCTTCCCAAGTTCCTTTTTTAATTTATCTTCCTCACACAGTTCTGTCTTCCTTTCAACAACCATAATGTCCTTATATGAAAGGCACAGTTACCATATATATTTGTCACTGCATTCTAGTCTGTCAAGATCAGTTTCAATCTTAATTGTCATCCCTGGTGTGAGTTTTCTCTCCCAGTTTTATTCCAATCACAAATCCAAAGGAAAGATATGAGATTTTTCTTAGTTTCTCTGTTCTTCAGGTGAAAGCTTTTTCAAATGATCATTTTGAATCATAGCATCATAACTGTAAGGAGCCTTAGAAACCATCTGTTTCAACCCCCTCATTTCACAATTGGAGAAATTGAGTTTAAATAACTTGCTCAAAATTGCAAAAGTAGAAAATAACAGCCCTAGATCATATTACAGCATGATTTTGAGATCCTGGACCATTTCAGATCACTCTGTTTTGGATAAGCTTTATCTATTTTCCTCTTAAAATGTGATGCTCAAATTTGAAACTATGTCCAAAGGGCTATAAAACTGTGCAAACTCTTTGATCCAGCAGTGTTTCTACTGGGTCTGTATCCCAAAGAGATCATAAGAAAGGGAAAAGGACCTGTGTACAATATATATATATATATATATATATATATATATATATATATATATATATGTGTGTGTATATGTATATACATATATATATATTTATATTTATAACACCTGTATTTATGGTGGCTAAGAACAGGAAATTAAGGAAATACCCATCAATTGGGAAATGACTGAAAAAAACTGTGGCATATGATTGTGATGGAGTGTTATTGTACTATAAGAAATGATTTTAAAAAACTGGAAAGACTTAGATGAATTGACACAAAATTAAGTGAGCAGCATCAGGAAAATGTTGTATATAGTAAGAACAATATTGTATGATGAAAAACTGTGAATGACTTAACCATTCTCAGTAATAAAATGATCCAACACAATCCCAAAGGACCTATGATGAAGCATGCTATCTGCCTCCAGAAAAAGAACTGATATTGTCTAAATATAGACTGAAACATGCTATTTTCACTTCCTTCCTCCTTTCCTCCCTCCCTTTCTCCTTCCCTCCCTCCCTTCCTCCTTCCCTTTCTTTTCTTTTAATTCTTTCTTTTTAAATTTGTCTTTTTTAAACATGTAATTGGTGAAAAATATTAGCAAACATAGTATTTTATTATTTTGCAAAAAAGAAAAATATAATTCTAAAGTTTAAATTCAATACTCCATTCATGATCTTTCTAGTGAAAAACATAAGTAAGCTATTACTTCTCTTGATCATAATAGTCTACTTTCTGGGTGCAAATATGACATTTTTTTCTTTAGTGAGCAGAAATTGGTATTGCTTAGCTCAGGGTTGTACTGGTAAATGTTTAACAAGTGGCTTTTCTACAAACATGTATGCATGACTCTTAATTTTAATCTATAACAATAACATTTTCTCTATTTCTTTAGAATGGAAAATCAATGTAATAACAAATCAAGCCCTTATTTCCAGAGTTTCACAATTTCTGAGGTATGAATGTTAACAATAAATATTTAACAACAGTTGTCTCCAAATGGCTTTGTGCTGGCTCCAGAACACCTTGTATTAGCTCCTTTTTCATATTCTTCCCTACCTTTTGCTTTCTTCCCAAATCAACCACTAACAAGCCTTTGTTACAAACTGACCAACATGACTGAATATCTTTCCAACTTTTTCTGCCTTCTCAACAAAGACAGCTCATTTACTATACTAGATTAAAATAACAAGCAAAAAAAATTTTTTGGAAGGAATCAAGATTTTTACTTTCTTAATGTTCTTCTTTGGTGACTCATAAGTGAAAATGCTTCCAAAGGATGATATCTTATTTCCAGAAAATGTAGAAGAAAAGTAGGAGAGTGTAAATAGGAAGACAATTATGGAAAATAAAATAGAGATAAGGTGGGAGAGACCCAAGGGATACTCCCAGATTCAAGAATATTCTATAATCACTAACCTAGAAAGTCTATCTTAAAAAAAAAAAAAAAAGTTGAATTATGGGCTTTTTTTTTTCAGATAAATCTACATTCAGCAATATCAAAACAAAAATTAAAAAGCTAATCTGGTGAATGTTTTGTTCTTATATAGATTGTATTCTTTGGAGGTAATAGGGGCGTGTTGGCCATGCCTAATAAATTCCCATCTGACTCTATTGCCTTTAATGGAGCAAAGAAGATACATTTGGGTAAGACTCAGGATGTCAGTATAATAGTTAACTTGTTCCTAAATACCAATATTTCTCAGAAGCCTGGTCTGTGGTTGGGTTGAGGGGAAGGAAGAGTATTCATGTGAGAAAGTCTGCAAGGACACCTTTAAACTCAGAATCATGATGACCTTGTAACCAGTGGGGCACATGATTGGATCTGAGAATTCTCTACACATCTTCATATTGACATGAGAGACTAAAACGAAAGGAGACCGGAAAGAATCAAACTTTTCTCTGAAATATTAAGTAACCTCTATGAGATTCAAATTTGTGACCTCTTTGTTATCAGAACCATTCATTTATTCATGTAATCACTCATTACTCAGTCACTCAACATCTAGTTAATAAGCAAAGAGCAAAGTATGTATGGAGAAGAAGAATACAAATGTAGTTATGACAGTCCCTGCTGTCACATCCCAACCGAATTAACTGGCCCAGAACTGATAAGTGTAAGAAAGAAAGAAATGTAAATAAGAAGACAATAGAAAGGGTTCTTGGTAAAAAGAAAAAAGTCAGATGTATTCCCCATCTTTTTCTGTCTCTGTATCTTTTTTTCTCCATTTCTGCCTCCTCCTTTCTCTCTCTTCATCTCTCTTTTTCTTTTTCCCCTCCCCGTCTTTTTGTCTGCCTCCCCTCTCTGCCAATTTCTCTCTATCTCTGTCTGTTTATCTTTCTCCCTCTTTCTTTCTTTGTTTCTCTGTCTATATCTCTTTCAATTAAAATCTGGTAAGCATAGGATAAGTTATGTCTAAACTTTATATTTCCCCCATTACTAAGCAAAGTGTTCTATACATTAGAAGTGCATGACAAATGTTTGTTCAGTGAATGAATGAATGGTTGGGGTATACAACATTTAAGTGAATGGTGGAAATTCAGTCCTATGATTCTTTCTCTAGGAGCTTTGAGGTCTTTAAAGTGCTCCTACAATCTTATTTGATTCTCACAACAACACTAGGAAGCAGGAGTTCTTGATTTCTCCATTTAACATTTGGGGAAAAGAGAGAATAAGTGACTTTCTAGGGAAAACAACTACTGAATGATTCAGAAGGGATAACAAATGGAGTGGGATCTTCCTGACTCCAAGTCTGACCTCTATCCTCTATGTCAGAGGTTTATTACATTATACCACTGACACAGCGGCAAATGTTATAGTCCATGGTCTAAGAGGATGCTTTGAACAAGGACTTAGAAGGTTCAGTAGGTCTTAATCTATATATTATGGGGTAATTGTATGCATCTTTTCCCCCATGAAATGAAGTACAGAAATCAGCTCGAACTTACATGAACTGATGCTAAGTGAAGTGAGTAGAATGAAGAGAGCACCCTACACAGCAACAAGATTATATGATGATCAATTCTGGTAGATGTGTCTTTTTTTTCTGAAGCAATTGGGGTTAAGTGACTTGACCAGGGTCACACAGCTTGGAAGTGTTAAGTGTCTGAGACCAGATTTGAACTCTGGTCCTCCTGACTTTAAAGCTGGTGCTCTATCCACTGTGCCACTTGTGGCTCTTTTCAACGGTGGGGTGATTCAGGCCAGTTCCAATGGTCTTGTGATGGAGAGCCATTTGCACCCAGAGAGAGAGGACAACAGGGACTGAGTGTAGTTCACATCATAGTATTTTCATTTCTTTGTTGTAGTTTGTCTGCATTTTGTTTTCTTTGTCATTAAAAAATGACCTTAAAAAAAGATCCTTTTTGGGGCAGCTAGATGGTGCAGTGGATAGAGCACCAGCCCTGAAGTCAGAAGGACCTGAGTTCAAATTTGATTTCAGATACTTATCATTCCCTAGCTGTGTGACCCTGGGCAAGTCACTTAGCCCCAATTGCCTCAGCAAAAAGCAAAAAGCAAAAAAAAAAAAAAGATCCTTTTTGATCTGATTTTTCTTGTGCAGCATGATAATTGTAGAAATATGTATAGACATTGGGGAATGGCTAAACAAATTGTGATATATGAATGTAATGGAATTTGACTTCTGTAAGAAATGACGTGTACACAGTGAAACATGGAAAGATCTATATGAACTAATGCAGAATGAAGTAAGAAGACAGGAAAATTGTTTTTACAATGACTATAACAACATGAATAGAAAGAACAACTACACATATAATAAAAAATGAAAATAGGAAAAAAAAGAAATATGTATAGAAGAACTGTACATGTTTAACATATATTAGATTACTTCCCATCTAGGGGATGGGGGAGAAGGTCAGAGGAAAAAAATTGAAACACAAGGTTTTGCAAGGGTCAATGTTGCAAAATGCCTATGTTTTGAAAATAAAAAGCTTTTAAAAAAAAAACAAATCAGCTTCATTGGTTAGAGCATTGTCTTAATGAGTCAAACAGCAGACTTAAATCTATTCAATTCCTGTACAGGTCAGTTCAAATAGCAGAATCAAAATCATTTCCTGTCCTTAGCCCTCCTGTCCCTATACTCCTAGAAAATCTTCTCACAAATACATCCTCATTTCCAAGAAGGATCTGCCTTCTAAGAATATGGCTGCTCCACTGTGAAATCTACCTGCATTTATGTTAAACCTCATCTTTCTTCCAGAACTTAGGTTAATTTTCTTTGGAGATGCACATTAATATGCTCAGGCTGGTCTAAGGCCAACATAAGTCATCTTTTCCAAAGGCAATACCTATGAACCTTTTGAACCCAAACAGTTAAACAGCCCTGCCAAGAACAAGCTGCTTTATTCCTGTCTGTCTTCAGGGTCAGATCCATTAGATGTTTAATTCATACGATACTCTTCTAAGAACAGGATTATGATTCCTATTTCAAGGATCAGGAGACCAAGGGAAGGAGGTAAACTAACTTATCCTAGGTCACAGGAGGGATCAGTGTCAGAACTAGGATTACCATTCAGAAAGCTCAGAGACCTTAGACTAAGTTCATCTCCCATAGAATTGGTCTACTGCACATATATTCTTCCACCCTTGCTCCTAATAAGTCTATGAGCATTCAAACAGCTGTGAGCAAATGGGAGAAAAGACTCCTAAGCAAAATCCTAGAAAATGTCTGGGATATAGACATATGCTGACAGCAGGTGGTCTTGAAGATTTAAAGTATCTTAACAGGCAGTTTCTATTATAAGCAGTTACTGCTCGAATACTATAATGCTTCCCATATGGGGATAGTAAAACACTTTGCTAACCTTAATTAGGTCTCACCTTGTGAAACAATCATTCCAATACTTTAAAGATGAGAACAATGAAGGAAAAAGATTGTTTAAACACATACACATTATATACATATATGTATATATGTATTATGTACATAGGTTAGGATGGCACTGAGCTCTTTACTTTCTTTATGTGTTCAAGAGATTTTCTTTTTTGTCTCTTCTTCCAATTCAATTCAATAGAATTTATTAAGCAACTATTATAAGCAAAGCACTATTCTAGGACCTGGGGTCTCAAAGACAAAATGAAACAAAACAAAATAATCCCTTGTCTCAAAGAGCTTCCAGTGGATCAGAAGGCAGAAGGTGGTGGGCAGAGGGGAAAGGGCAAGATGAAAGGAGGAGAGACAGAAGAAGGGAGGGAGGAAGAGAACTAATAAGAGGAGGAGGTGAGGATTCTCATAGGAAATGACCCATGAACTGAACTTAGAATTCTAAGAGGCAGAGGTGAGGAGAATGTGTATTGCAGATATTGCTCAAAGAAACAGATGGTAGAGATATAATGCAAAATTCAGGGCAAAGAATAAATAGGAGAGTTTGTCTACAAACTAAAAAGCCTGAAGCAGATACGCACACACACACACACACACACACACATATAGACAGATATATGTGAGTAAAAAAAAAATATATATATATATATGAAAAGGTAAATTAGAAACAGACTATTAAGATCTTTAAATGACCAGCAGAAGGCATTATCTTTAACTCTAGAGAAACAAGTAGCCACAGTAATCTTTGAAGGTCAAGTCCAATGTCAGTAACCAAGCAGTTATTAAGTGCTTATTATATACCAGGAATTATGCTAATTCAGAACTTTGGGAATACAAATATAAGCAAAAAAGAGCTTGCCTTCAAGAAGCATATATTCTCATAGGAGACTGCAAGAAAATCCTTTGAAGTTGCCAAAAGAGAATAATACAGGAGAGGGAATCTTTCCTTTAGTTTGCCCATAAAAGCAGGGATATTTGGGCTGTGATGGGTAGAGAGAATAATGTACTTGTGTAGGGCATGGTGGAGAAAAAAGTCTGGGAGTAGGTGAGGGAGGTGAGAAACAGAGTCCAGATAGGACTAAAGGAATATACATGGCTCATTTTCTCAAAACGAAGGTTCCAAGAAAAAAAATCAACCAATAGGTAAGGGAGGGGAGAAGGAAGGAGAAGATGATCTTCCAGAGTGAAAAAAAAATTAACTATTGATGATAGTGATAATGAAAATTAAACCCTCCCTGGGCAAAATCAACCAAAAATAGACTGACAAAGAAGTGAACAAAAGACTGAATCATATATTTGTTTATATAAATAGAAGTAGGTTAAGGACCAATTTGTTGCCATTAGAAATTACAGAAAGATAAAGAAGCCCACACTTGTTTTTTGAGGCAGGGAAAACAAATGCAATATATTGCTCAAAAAAAAAAAAATTCACCTGCCAAAAACCAAGTAAGACACAACTTGGTAGCTAGAATTCACCAGAAATTTGCTATTTTTTTTTATGGTCAGACAATGAATCCCCATACTATAAACATAGACCTGAAAATATGCTAGAGAACTTAACCGATGAATTGTGTTAGACCTGGACATCCCCTCAGAACAAATTGTTTCTCACATCCATCTGGATATAACATTGATCCATTAAAACTTAAGGAAAACATTTTGATAGATATCATCTTGCCAAATATGCATAATCTTTAGGCCACATGGAATAAAAAACTTTAAAAAAGTAACCCAGCAGAGAAGTGGGAGGAGGGGAAGGGCGAAAGCCCAATTTTCTCTAGGCACATGAATAGGTAGTGTACATATCTCTGTTCTGTCTGCTCCTAAAGTTCTACTTCAAATTCTTAAAGGGAGATTGCAGAGGATAAGCCTACATCCTAATACTTTATTCAACTGCAAAAAGCAGCTATTTTATCCAATTGTAAAGTAGTCTATTGAACATTAGATACAAAAGAATAAAGTATGGTAGAAAGTTTTTCCAGGAAAATTTCTGTTTTAACCTCATGGAAAAAAATATGAAAAGAATGAGATGATAGTAATAATAACTGCCATTTAGTTGGCACTTAAAGGTTTACAAAGTACTTTATGTACATCATCTCACAGCCAGTCTTTGAGATCAATACTGCAGGTATCATTATCTACACTTTAAAGAGAAGTAATCATGATCACACAGATAGTAAGTATTGGAGACATGATCTACTTTGTGCCAAAGATGTAAGGTGAGGGCTTTGCAGCAAATAAGTTCTAAAGGACCTTACCAAGTTAAATACTTTAATTTTACTTCTTCTTCTAGGCTCACATGGGCTCATACTTGAAGACCAGGATCCTGAAGAGTTACTGAATACTAACCCCTTAAAGTTGTTGGGGTAGCTACATAACATAGGGGCAGCTAGGTGATATAGCAGATAGAGGCAGGTAGGTGATATAGCAAATAGAGTATTGGATCTAGAGTTAGGATGACTCATCTTTGTGAGTTCAAATTAGTCTCAGATACTTCCTAGCTGTGTGACCCTAGGCAAGTCCCAGTAAACCTGTTTGCTTCAGCTTCTTCATCTGTAAAATGAACTGGAAAAGGAAATGGCAAACTAGTCCATCATGTTTGCCAAGAAAATCCCAAATAGAGGCAATAAAAAATTACATACAATTAAAACTGTTCCTGTCACTGATGAGCCCCATTTTGTGTGTTCTTCATTATCAATCAAGAAGTTGGCATTGATTAGTTTTTGTTATAGGAATTTGTGAGAAGATATTATAAAAACAATATAAATTAGTTTCCCACCCAACTCTCCATTAGGAGCACAAGCTCTCTACAGAGAATGGACTTGTATTGAAAGTACAAAGGTAGGGGGGTACAAATAAACGGAATCCTTTTGGCAAAGTGGTACCTTGAAAATCCTGGACTTTACTTCCTCTGTGGATCACGAATTTCTTTTTGTCCTAGGATTATTGCTCTTCTAGAATCTATAGCAAGTACTTCTCTGTGCCTCAAAGGATCACATTTCCTAAAGTTGTTTTCATTCTGTCTTTCCAAATCTATCTTCACATGCTTCCTCTGCTGTGGCCACTACTGTTCTGAAAGACAATACTACAATCTCAAGTTGCAAATGGGAAGGTAGAGCAAAAAATGGAGATAAATCTTTTCTTTTCCCAAAGATATTTCCTATCAAGGACTTGACTGACACTCCTCCATCACTAGACTGGCTTGCTGTTTTATCCAATGCCCCATGAGGTATAAGTGATTCTCTTCAATCAATCACCAAACATTATCTGTCTTTATCCAATGAACTAAAGCCCCTGTGAGTCTTTCAAATTGATTAAGAACTTATTCATACTTAGTCACTTTTGATTAATTGATTCAATTGAGATGTCTGGTACTTCTGTGATTAATTGCAAGTGGGATGGACTTTAACCTTTGTGTCTATAGGTGTGATGCCCACAAAAGTTTCTGAAGTTAGAATTTTGTGAACATTAGCAAGCTAACTTGAGTTTTATTAATTTCAAAATGATTTCCATTTCCCCCTCCCACTTTGGAGAGTTTAAAGGATAATGCTGTCAAAGAAGAATATGGTAGGAGAGGGAGTCATCCCTTTAATTTGCTCATACAAAAGAATTCCAAAGTCCTTCAAGTCTATTTCAATGCCACAACCTTGACTTAATCAAAATAGGAGGAATCCAGGTTGAAAACTAGAGTTTCTTAGGGATCACTGTTATATCTAGGTGATTGTGAGCAACAATTCAATCTGTGGGGATGGTCTGGTTCTAGTACAAATACTAAGAGATAATCACAGTAGGAAAAAAAAAAATTAGGCACCAGAACATTTCAATGTCCAGAGTACAGAGGTGAAGATGTTGCAAGGATACAAGGTTCAAATAATGAACCTCTCTTCCAATGATTGGATTAGAGAGGCAAACCTCTTTTGCTATTAATATGTAAGGTAATCCAGAGAATCCTAAATTTGTCATCATTTATGGTACCTTCCTCCAAAATTGCCCATAGTTTTCTCCTAGTAGTATTGTATAACTGAGAAGAGAGACAGAGAGCTGGTTTTGAGAGAATTGCAGATAAGGAAGGAAAAGAGAAAGAGATAACAGAAAACTAAAAATAAAGGAGAGAGGTTATAAAAGATTACTCACAAATTCAAAATTGCTTTAAAAGTACTTGTACCTTGGAGAGTTATTTCCTTTACAGATAATTGGAGTTATGCATATATTTTACAAATTTCATAATTTCTCTCCCTCTTATTAAGAATATTTACATGGAGATATTATCCTGGAATCTTTAGAGTTCGTCTGAACTCAATATTTCAAATCTTGAACTTGTCAGTTGTGACATCTTATGTATGTAGTTGCTATGGAAATGATAAATCCATCCTAATAAAACACATATCTTGTTAATACTTAGCAATTTGTATGAAAATATTTTCTGCCTTGAACTGAATAGGTTTTTTTTCTGTTTCATGGGTCACAGATATATGTATATATATACATATATACTTATATATATGTGTGTGTATGTGTGTCCTGTTTATTATATTTTCTTAAATTGTCAAGTTTATCCTAAAACTATGCAGAAAGTATACTGTTATAATGAATATCTGAGTCTGAACCCTGCCTTAGACATTTCCCAGCTGTATGAATGTAGGGAAGTTATTTAACTTTTCTCTGCCTTAGTTTCCTTAATTCTAAAATAAGGATAATAAAATTACCTTCAGTCCACGGTTATTGTGAAGATCAAATGAGTTATCATATGTAAAGGACTTTACAAAGTTTAAAGTGCTATGTAAATCTGAGGAAGGAGAGGAAAGAGAAGAAGGAAGAGAAGAAAAAAGAAAAAGAGGAGCAGGAGGAGGAGGAGGGGGAGGAGGAAGAAGAGAAGAAGAAGAAGAAGAAGAAGAAGAAGAAGAAGAAGAAGAAGAAGAAGAAGAAGAAGAAGAAGAAGAAGAAGAAGAAGAAGAAGAAGAAGAAGAAGAAGA
>JAJPUD010004657.1:0-45875 GCA_023553655.1 Myrmecobius fasciatus | reverse complement strand
AAGAAGAAGAAGAAGAAGAAGAAGAAGAAGAAGAAGAAGAAGAAGAAAAGAAGAAGAGGAGGAGAGGGTAAGGGGAAGAGAAAAAGGGAAGGGGAGGGAGAGGAAGAAGAGGAGGAGGAGAAAATGATTTTAAAGTATATTTTTATCTTGAAGGGGGAACCTAGATCGGTTTGAAATTTGGCTAAAATATGGCTTTGTTTTTATTTTTATCTTATTTTTTGCTATTTCTTTTGTTTTAGAACATTAATGTGCCCATCTAAAAATCCAGTAGTATAAGAGTCAAATGAAGCAAGGTATAGCATCAAAAAAGGTGTACTTAGTTAAAAATAATACTATTTATATTGAATTTTTTACAAAGTGCCTTTTATGTATTATTTCATTTTATCCTTACAACAAATCTGTGATGTAGGGATTATTGTTATTCTAATTATATAGATGATTAAAATAAGGGAGATAATAAATTTCTGGGGATCATACAAAGAGTGTCTGAGGCAAGATTTAAAGCCAGATCTTCTTCCCTCAAGTCCACCAATCTATCCACTACATCACCTTGTCCTGATGAATACTAATTATGATTATGACTATAAGCAAATTTGTGTTCCTTTCTGTGCTGAGGTTCGTAAATTATATCATTTTGAGCAAATTAGTGATCCTTTTTGTTCTTTGGTTTCCTTATCTATATAATGGAAGCAATAGCTATAAAATAAAAATAAATCAATATAAATTACTTTTCAAAAATATCTATTCATAACAACATTTTATAGTAGGAAAAATATAACAACAAATAAACTGGAAGTAAATTGGGTACCCATTTTTGGGGGGAATGGCTTAGATTATTATCCTCTATGTATGATAGAATGTTCTTTTTTTACTTAAAGTTTTTTTATTTTCAAAATATATACATGGATAATTTTCAACATTCACCCTTACAAAATCTTGTATTCTAAATTTTTTTCTTGCCCTACTCCCTACCCTCTCCCCTAGATGGCAACTAATCTAATACATGTTAAACATGTGCAATTCTTCAAAATGTATTTCCACAAATATCAGTCTGTATAAGATAAAAAAGGGGGAAAAACTGAAGAAAACAAAATGCAAGCAAACAACATCAAAAACAGTGAAAATACTATGTTGTGATACACACTCAGTTCCCACAAACTCTCTTTGGGTGCAGATGGCTCTCTTCATCACAAGACCATTGGAGCTGGCCTGGATCATCTCATTATTGAAGAGAGCCACGTGTGATGGAATATTCTAAAGCAATAAGAAATAACAGATTTGAAGATTTTCAAAGAAATTAGGAAGAATTGTACAGACTGATGCAAAACAAAACAGAATTAAAGAACAATAAGTACAATGAGCACAAAAATATAAAGAAAAATGAGATAAAAAGACATTAAAATTTAAATGAACATAATTGCTAATTTTGATTTCAAAGTCCTTGTAATAAAACATATCTTCATTGTTTTAATGGAAAGGTAGTAGATTTAGGTGCACAATGCTATATGTTTGGTTGCTGTTTTGATTTGTTTACTAAACTGTCTTGCTAATGCAGGTAGGTAGGGAATGATCATAGGGAATTGCTAATGATAGTAAAAATCAATAAATAATATTTTTAAAGTAGAAACATAATTTATCATAGAAAATACAGTGTGTATTGAGCAGGTGTGAGTATAGCATTGATAAAGATAAACCAAGAGCAACCATGTGACAATATTATTGAATCAAAGAAATAATTAAGATTCTGCTTCTATTGCTACTTGTCTGACTTTGGACAAGTAATTTCACTCACCTGGTTTTCAGTTCTATCATTTATAAAAGAGGGAGTGGATTAGATGATATCTGAGCCATTCCCCCCCCCACTCGATTAATTTGGTAAAATAATAGAATCAATTGTTATGCCCCCCAGGCCAAAATATGCATATTCTCTCCCTCCTCCTTTCCTCCATCTGAGTATTAAAGCCCAGTTCACATCTTGCCTCTTCCATGAAACCTTATTAAACTACTCCAGACATCAGTGCTATCTGAACATCTGCGGTCTTTACAATTTAGTAACTAATTCTTTTCCAGAAAACTTTACCTCCCTATTAAGAGTAGTCTCCTGGAAGGAATGGGTAATAGATCCTTTTGTTTTTTTATTTACCACAGGTTCTAGTATAATGTACATGTTTAATCACTATGTGTTGCCCTGTTGCTTGAGTTAGCAATGTTTGATAAGTTCATGAAACTCTACAACGTAGATTGGTAATAAGACTAGCAGCCTTCAACACATCCACACATTGATTTATTGTTTGATGATTTCATCAGTACAAGGTCTGAAAGGTTTGGGGGTTAGGACAAGTGGCCTCATCTGTAAGATGACTATAATAATATATTACGTGCCTTGGAGATGGGGGTCAAGACTAGATGATCCTATAAGGTCCCTTCTAGCCCTAAAACATCTGATTCTAAGATTATTAAAAAGAAAAAAGGCTGCATCTTCAAACTCACAGTTAGAGGAAAAGAAATCTATTGGACTTGATTCTGAGTATAGGACAGGAAATATTAGAAAATAAGTCTATGAATAGATCATTATTTCATAGTGACTTCATTATGATTCAAATACAAATTAAGTCTAGAATGGGAAGACCTCAAAATACATACTTACTCAGTTATGAAAAAGGGAACTCTGATAAAATAACATGTATTAATCAGGGAGAAAATGAATCAAGTATTATTTTTTTTTAAATCTATCTAAAACAACCTTCTTTGGAGTAAAGAGGGATAAAATGAATATTAAAAAAAACAACCTCTATTCCCACCAAAAACAAAACAAAACAAAACAAAAAAAAAAAAAAAAAACTCTGGCTGGCAATTCCATTTAATTTAATACGCATTTCTTATGCACCCACTGTGCATGAGCACTGTAGCAGAGCCTCTGGGGTATAGAAGTAGAAACAATCCCTACCTTCAAAGAATTTATATTATGGGACATGCATGAAGGGAATCAAATATCCGCAGATAAAGTAAAAAGAAGCTATATACAAAATGAGTACAGAATGTTTGGTGAAGGAGAAAGGAAGGAGTACCAATAATTGGAGAAATCAGGGAGGGCATCTTGGAGGAGACTACACTTGAGGCAAACCTTGCAATGAATCCAAGATCCATTAAAAGAAGAGATCTAGGCTATCTTCCCAACTCCTGTAGGCCAATGGGTTAGGACATCAGAAAAGGAAATGTCAGAATTCATAAATGTGGAAATGGAATGTTTGTGGGTGATGGAAAAGTCAAAGATATGATTCCTGTGAGTACTTGAAATAGAGTGGAGGAAGAGGTTAGTGGAATTAAATATATTGAACAACCGTATAGTTAGGGTATTTGTTGTACTTCCTTAGTTTGAGGGCAGAAGTTATGGTAGAGGTAAAGTCTGTGAGCCAGTCACTGATCTCATTAAAGAAGAAAGGAGCATGTGTGTATTAGGAGAGGAGGGAAGATGGAGAATGACCAGTAGATAGTGGCTACTGCAATATGGTCTTAGTAATATAATACAAATAGAATGAACCTCAGAGATTAAAAAGTTGATTGATTTTGGTAGAGGGAGAATCTGGAAATGGCAATGGGAAAGGAGAAATATTCTGATTCCTCCATCACAACCAGTGTGGTATAGATGTGAGTGAAAATGAGAAATTCAGTACTGGAAAAGGTGGCCATAATTATAGTATCAGCCAAGGGAACTCATTTATCATGTGAGAAAATGAAAGGAGCAAAAAAGGAAGAGTTTTATAATGAAAATAAGATTGCTAATTACAGAGCATTCGTTCTAGACAGCATATGAATGGGACATTGGGAGACAAGCATGAAGGCCGTAAGATTCAAATGGTGACATGGGCTGGTGAGGCACTGGGAAGACCCATGGACAGTGGCCAGAAGAGTATCTGGGGCTAACATAATGGCCAAGATGTTGATGTAACTGCAGGCTTCAAAGACTCTGCTTTTACTAGGGTTCATCTTGAGTATTACATTTAATTTTTCATGCAACAGAGACGAACAAGTTTCAGAGTTTGCAAAGAATAATAACCACCCAATTCACTGTCCAGACTAGAAACCAAGCTATGTGAAAATCTGGGAAGTGAAGGGACCAGGAATGAAGAAGAGAAGACTTCCGGAGTATCTGATATCATCTTATATTTGAAGAAATCATGTAGACAAGGGGATAGAATTCTACTGTGACACAGTAGTCAAGGAGTAGAATCTAGAAAATGATGGATGTTTGATGTAAGGAATATTTTTTTAACAACTAGAACTTAACAATTAGGACATATGAAGGAAGACACTATCTGCAATGAGAGAAAGAACTCACAAATTGATGTATGTAGGGAATTTATGTTTACAAATATATACCTAGGGGTAGCTAGGTGGCATAGTGAATAGAGGACCAGCCCTAAAGTTGGAGGACCTGAGTTCAAATGTGATCTCAGGCACTTAACACTTCCTAGCTGTGTGACCCTGGGCAAGTCACTTAACCCCAATTACCTCAGCAAAAAACAAACAAACAAAAATACAAATATATACCTATTCGTGACTAATGGTAGCCATCTCTGGAGAGGGTAAGAGAGAAAAAAGTTTAAAAAATAAACTTACATGATAACTTTATTATATATTGTAACTATCAAGTTGTACATAATAGATTTGTAGTTGTATGTGTCATTTATTCCATAAATTCAAAATATCATTTAAAAAATTTAAAAACTAAAAAAAAAAGTAGAGCTATTCAAAATTGACACAGGTTGCCTCTGGATACACATTAATGTATTGTTTTCTCTCATTAGATATCTTGAAGCAAAGGCTGAATCATCATTGGCTGGGGAGATTGAAGAGAGAATTTCTCAATATAATGGGAAGAATACTGGAACCAGGATCTAATATGTGTCCTGATCCTTGCAAGTTGGATGATCATGTAAATTCTACTGAGCTCCTCTGAATGTTAGTGTTTATTTCTGTAAAGCAGAAATAGTATTCACAGGGTTGTGAGGATGATGAGAATTTTGTATAACTACAAAAACTACATTATTATTGCTACATTATCACAAAATAATATTACTACATTATCACAAAGCATTTTATAAATGCCAAGTAGAGGCAGTGTCACTTAGAGGAAGGAAGGGGAGTCAAGAAGACTTGAATTTAACCCTTTCTGATACTTAATATCTATATAACCACCAGTGCAGTTCTTAGCCCGGGGAACTCTGCAAGACTTGTAATTGCACATTCTATTAGAGAGCAGCATTTCTATGCTGAGGGTTCTCCATGTCAATGAAATAGGTCTGTACACATATCTCAGATGCTATTGCTGGATTAGGAAGCCTCTGAAGTAAATTCTAACTGGAATTCTTTCATTTTGCTTCATAATTTCTCTTTGATTATGCATGGAAAGGAGGAATGGAAGGAAATAGACATTTATTAAACACCTACTATGTGCCAGGCACTGTGTTAATTGTGCTTTACAGAAATCATCCTATTTGATCTTCACAACTATGTGACATATAGGTTTTACAATTAAGGAAACAGGCAGACAGAAGTCTTTACTTGCTAAGATTCACACTGCTGGCATCTAAGACCATTTTGAATTCAGGTTTTTATGACAGTTCTGCTTACTATGTGCCCTAGTTGCCTCCAAGGATTTTTAAAGACATTTGTTCACTTTAATCTGTTCATCAAAAGCTTAAATTTTCTGGAATACTTACTTTTAGCCTAAGAATGCCCCCAGATAGCTCAGGACAAGTGGGACAGGATCTATTTCACTTGCTTCTGTTACTCAGACATTCAGAAATGTATATTCAAGCATCTTGATACTTTGATGGGAAGTGAATAGAAACACTTTAGATGGAAGTAATAGTAGAAAGAGAACTGGATTCAAGTAGTGCAGTGTTGTCACAGCAAAGAGTAACCCCAAGCATCCTTTTAACTAAGTGGCTCCCAATATGACCTTTTTTGGGGAGAGGAGGAAGACAACTCTACTAACCTATGAAATATTTTGGGATCTCTCCTTCAAAAAAGGAATCTTCTAGGGAAATTAAATATAACCTCTGTCTATCTCAACTCTATATTTCACTTCTATTCCATTTGCAAGCTATTAATTATTAAATGTAGTTCATGTTGATAATTGCACTGTGCCTTATTTATTAATGAGTCTTTATTAAATTTAAACCTAATATCTCCAGAGGCTCTCAAATCTCCTTTTCAGGTCATTGCTCTCCTTCCCCTTACAGGACCAATAGCTTCGGCCTCGAATCTGCAAGCTGAAGGTAGAAGGGTCCAGAGGGTGTGATTACCCATGACACAGTCCATTACCACTAATGGGAGTCACCCATGCAGCCAACAAGAGAAAAGTGTGCCTGCTGAATCAGTGTATTAGTAGATAGTAAATTATTTATACAGGGGAAGACAGTCACAAACTGCAGAATTTGTCCAGACCCTAATAAAAATGCATTCATTTTGCTTTAACCAAGGCATGTATCTCCCCCGAGCTTGCTCTTGGCAGGGCAGCTGCCATGTGAAAGGCAAAAATGATTCTTTTTTTTCTTCCCTTGGTTACTATCGATGCCTCTAAGAGATGCTCAACAGTTAAAATAAACATGAATTTGCTCAAGATAATATTTTTTTTATTTTGATTCTTATTTTCATATTTCATTTTGATCTCATGTTAAATGAAAATCTCACTCATTATCTATCTCATTTCTTTCTATCCATCTACATTTACCTCTGTCCATCTTTTTCTATCTTTATCATCTATCTCTCTATCTACCATCTACCATTTATCTATCACCTAGCTTTCTATTTCTCTATCTATCTACTTACCTATCTGTAATCTATCCACCATCTATTTATCTATCTCTACTAAGCTATCTAACTGTGTCTATCTGTCTGTCTATCAATTGTCTGTCTGTCTAACTTGGTGTGGATAAATCTCATTAATGTATTCAGTCAACAAATGTGGATTGAATTTCTTCTGCAAGACTTTAAAGTAGGAGACATATTTCCCTTCCTGAAACTCAAAGTCTACTGAGAGACTTAAAAATGGTTGGTTCGTGTTTAAACCTTATAACAGAGCACAATATGGAATGATGCAAAGAGAGTGACATTGAGTCAAGAGACCTTGGATTCAAGTCCTGATTCTGAGACATACCAGTTGTATATGAGCAAGTCACTTCATCTCTCAATTTCCCTAGATAATTCTCTAAATTATAGATGAGTTAATGATCTGCATAAATGCAAGGAGTTCTGTATATTGCTGAAATATCCTAAGTTCTGACAAAATAATTCCACAAAACAGGTCATTTAGTCCTAGAGGAAAATGGGCACAAATGCCATAGCAGTGATAATGAAACAAACTTAAAGCCTTCCATTACTCTTAACTGTAAAGATGAAATGCCATACTATTATTTTTCCTCAACAGATTTCTTAAAATTCTTTGTATAAAATTCCCATTTTCTAAAGCACTAAGACAAATAATGATTTTATTGATTTATTTTTACAGTATTTCTTTTTTCATAATTACATGTCAAAATTTTTAGCATTCAATTTTTCAAGTATTTTATTTTTTAATGTAATATTTTATTTTCCCTTAGTTATATGTAAAATAATTTTTATATTTGTTTTTAAAAGTTTGAGTTTCACATTCTCTCCCATTTCTCCCCCACAATCCCCCTTTAAGAAGGCACATGTGAAATTAGGCAAAACATTTCCATAAAAGTCTTTTTTTTCCATAAAAAAACCTCTCAAGGAAAATAAATTTTCAAAAAAGGTATGTTTAGATCCATATTGAGACACAATCATTTCTTTCTCTGAGTATGAATAGAATTTTTCATGATAAGTCCTTTAAAGTAGTCTTGGGTCATTGTATTGCTCCCCCTCCTCCCTCTTCCTAAAGTAGTAGGCAGTTTGATGTACGTTATAAATATGTTATCATGAAAAATATATTTCCATATTAATCATAGTTGTGAAAGCAGAAACAGATTAAAAGGGGGGAAATGTGTTAAAGAATTAAATAAGTGGGAAAAAAATGTGCTTCAATCTGCATCCCGAATTCATCAGTTGTTTATCTGAATGTGGATAGGATTTCCTTCATGAATACTTTGTCCTTGTCTTGGATCATTGTGTTGCTAAGAAGAGCAAAGTCAGTCACAGCTGATCATCCTACAGTGTTGCTTATGCCGTGTACAATGTTTTCCTGGTTCTGCTCATTTCATTTTGCACCAATTCACACAGGTTTTTCCAGGCTTTTCTGAAATCTTCTGGCTCATAATTTCTTATTGCACAATAGTATTCCATTATAGTCATATACCACAGCTTGTTCAGCCATTCTCCAATTGTTGGGCATCCCCTCAAGTTTCCAATATTTTGCCACCATGAAAAGGGCTGCTATAAATATTTTTGCTCTTGTAGGTCCTTTTCCTTTTTATTTCTTTAATGATCTCTGAGATACAGACCTGGATCAAAGGGTATGCACAGTTTGATGACCCTTTGGGCATAGTTCCAAATTGTTCTTCAGAATGGTTGGAGCAGTTCACAACTCCACCAAGAATGCACTAGTCACAATTTTTCCATATCTTCTCAAAAATTTATCATTTTTTTTTTTACTTTTTGGCATATTAGCCAATCTAAACAATAATGTCACAATAACCAATGTGAGGTAGTAACAGAGTTGTTTTAATTTGTATTTATCTTATCAAAAGTGATTTAGAGTATTCTTCATATGCCTACAGGTAGCTTTGATTTCTTAATCTGAAAATTGCCTGTTCATACCCTTTGGTCATTTATCAATTGGGAAATGGCTTATGTTGCTATAAGTTTGATTCATTTCTCTATCTGTTTGAGAAATAAGACCTTTATCAGAGGTACTTGTTGTAAAGACTATTCCCCACTTTCTTCTTTCCTTCTAATCTTAGTTGCATTGTTTATGTTTGTACAAAAGCTTTTTAACTTAATACAATCAGAATTATCTATTATATATTTTGTAATGCTCTGGTTATAAATTATTTCCTTCCCCTTAGCTCTGATAGGTGAAGATTTCATGTTCTTCTAATTTGCTTACAGTGTCACTCTTTATGTCTAAATCATGCACGAATTTTGATCTTATCTTGGTGAAATGTTGATGTATACCTAAGTTTGTATCCTATTGTTTTCCAGTTTTCCCAGCAGTTTTTTTTTTTTTTGTCAAATAATGAGTTTTTATCCCCAAAGCTGGGGGTCTTGGTAGAGTGTATAATCTTTGCAATATGGTGCTATAATCTCCTTGCTAGTATTTTGTTCAAAATGTTTGCATCAGTATTTATTAGAGAAATTGGTCTATAATGTTCTTTTTCTGTTTTGTCTCTTCCTGGTTTTGATATCAGCCCCATATTTGTGTCATGAAAGGAAGGTGGGATTCCTTCTTGGCCTATTTTCCCAAATAGTTTACAAGTATTAGGATTAATTGATATTTAAATGTTTGTTAGAATTTACTCATGAGCCAATCTGGCCCTGGGGATCATTTTGTAGAGTTCATTAAGGACTTGTTTAATTTCTTTTTTTATGATGGAATAATTTAGGCACTCTATTTCCTGATCTGTTAATCTAAGTGATTTACATTTTCATAAATGTTCATCAATTTCACTCAGCTCACCAAATTTGTGGGTATTTAATTGAAGAAAATATTGAATCATAAAGGCTCAGTGCTCAGAAATCAGTTAAGCAAAATTGTAATGGACAAATTAGCTGCTGATATCATGGATAGAAGACTAGAATCAGACAGAAACATCTGAATTCAGTTCCCTCCTTATACATTTACTTATTATGTGATCATGAGAAATTTAACCTCTTTCTCATCAGTGAAAATGGTAATAATAATTTCTGTAGTATTTACTTTACTGATTGAAGTAGCAACTTAGAATTGATTATTCACATACACACATGCACATAATGTATATAATCAATAATATAAATTATTCTATGTATAATTATCACATAATTATGTATACAATTAGAAAGAATGATTGTATTTTTATTATTGATTATAATTATATATATCGATAACATTACATATGAAATCAATTTATTATATATGATATAATCAATAACATATTTATATTTATTATTAAATATATGTAATTGTCATATTGAATATACATTACATGCTATAATATATAGTATTCTTTATGTAATTATATATGCTATGTAATATACACATGATATATAATAGTACACATAATTATATGTTATACATTATTCACTGATTAGCAGTCCAACATGATGTTTCCATCCATGCAAGAAGTTCGTTATCTTGAGGAAATGTCCTATGTATACTATATAAAAGTCTCTAACTTCCTATTGGTAGGTAAGAGAAGTTTCCACAAATATAGGACCTATCTCCTAGGGTCATTTTAAGACTAAAATGAGATAATCCATAAATCACTTTCCACTGGAAGCAGCTGGCCTGTGAGTCTCATCTACATAACATCTTAACTACTTATTAAGACTTTTAAAACATTTATTTAGTGTTCAAAATGTTATCCATAATCAAATTAACTCAGACAAGTTGTTGTTTTTTAATCCTGAAGCACAGATACATAACCAACATTTTCATAGATATTCATCAATTTTGCTCAGATTGCCAAATTCACAGGCTAAAGTTTGTTATGTTCAATGTGTTTTTTATACCTACTAGCTATGTGACTATGGAAAGGTCACTTTGCTTCTCTGAACCTCTACATTAATATTTAATTTATTAATTTGGGACAGGGACATCCAGTTCTTTGGGTACTTTCTGAGAAAGTCCACAACTGACCATGGGACACAGTACTGTAATCACACTTTAATTACCTACAGAGGATGTAGGAGGCAAGAAAAAAAATAGAAAATACAAAGACAGATCGTGAAAGACGTATAGAGTCAGAGAGGTTGGAAACAGAGGATGTGATGGTGAAGGAAACCACTGTGAGGAAGAGGATGGGGAAGGAGAGAAGCCCCTTCACTCATGTAACCATAGGTTAGAGTTGGGAACACCTAGCAGTATGGACCCAGATGGAGGTGGAAGAGAGTTCAGAGGCAAAAGTTTGAGGCTTAATTTTTACAGGGTTTGGGGGGGAATAGACTAATTTTTACCTGTACTACCTTGAAGTTACTTTTTGAACCTTTTTGAAACCTTTTTGAAACATTTCATAGCTGCCAGTAAAATTTTAAAGTTAACTTGTCCACATCATATCCAAATTATCCTCATGTTTTGGTGTTCTGCTAGTCTGGAACCTGTCTGAGATTTGCAGATCATAGGACCAAAAGATCCTAACTTCCATGTTCAGAAATCTTCTACTTATTCAGCACATACTACTAGGGTATGAATTTTGGATAATATGTGATACACTGTAAATTATGCTCCTTAGACCTTTGGGATAGTTTTTACATAACTTTCAGGTCCCTTTTTTGCTATTGCTGCTTTATGCTGGCTATTTATAAACTTCCTGTACTGACTTAAAGGTAAGGGATAATCAGGATGATCAGACAAGATTACACAGCCTCAATTTCCCCATCTGTAAAATAAGGATGATAATAATTAACTGTAGGACCTACTTCAGAGAGCTATTATAAACTTTCAATGAGATAATCTATAAAGCACTTTACAAGGTAAAAAGCTACATAGAAATGTTATTATTGGTACTATATTTTCATTAGTTACTACATAGTTCTATATTTACATTGAAAACTAATCCTTAAAAGAAGCAAATAAAACTACAGCCAATGCCGCTTACATAATGTTCTGATGTCAGACTTCTTTTTTCCCTTAAAAATCTTCATGTGAGAAACATCCAAGAATTGCAGTCAAGCCTTCTTTCCCTTAACACTAAGTGCAAGTTCAAAAAGTCCTGCTTCTTTGGGAGCAGGATAATCTGTTCCCATCAGTGAGTCAATGTACCTTGATGTTCCTATGATGATGCAAGAGGGAGGTCTCTAATGGGTTTTGTGTGCTGGGACCTGAACTGTCTTCAATGTGGAATGAAGACTACTGAGAATATTCCATGGGACAACCACAAAAGTGTTTCTTTTGGACTATTAAAATGGAAACTGCATGTCTCAAACCCAATATTCATTCATTTATTTGTCACTTGTAAGAGATCAGAAATTTATACTTGGATCAGCATCATAACAATCCATCTTTCCTTGGAAATGCTGATTAACAAAAGACTTGGATGATCATTGGCCAACTAAATTGTTTTGGAGGCTATATGCTTCCTAAGTTTAAAGGGATCTAAATCATTTAAAAACAGTCCATCCTTTCCTGCTTGGTTATCAATTTAAGGTGCATTTTCAATAGAATTTCAGAATTCAGAATCATCAGAAAGTATTTTTCCCCACCTTGAAATCATGATAACCTTGACACCTTAAAAAATGTAATAACATGCTAAATATATGCTTATGTCTTTCTCTTTCTAGGTGATTTCATTTGTAAAATAATCTTTTAGCTGTCATGTGAAAAAGGCTGTGTGATTCTAGAAGTTTGGGTTGACTTAGATCTCTGTGATTGATAAAGAAATTAGGCATTTTAGATTGGATGAATCTAAGTGGTAGTCAAACAAAAAAAATGATTTTATAAATCTTGTTAACATACTTTGAAAAAATCATTAAGTTGTCCATATGCTGAGTGATTTTGCTACTGAGCACAAATAGTCTAAGAAGTTCAATGGCAGGAAAAAGAGAATGTATATAAATACAGTTTTATATATATAGATGTATATTTACATGTATGTAGTCACACACATATATACACAAAGACATATTATTATTAGCTTTTTAAAATCATTTCGTAACTATGAAATTAATGTCCACTGTTGAGGACTTTCAAACAATTTATTAATAAAATGGAATATTGTCATACTATTAGAAACTAAAGTCAATTAGTTGTGGTTCCAACATCATAAAGATTGGGTTCAAATTCTTTTTCTAAAAAATACCGTCTGTGTGACTTCAGGCAAATTATTTAATCTTGAAGGGCCTCTAACACCATAAACTGCAGAACAGTTAATAAGCATACATAGACATTATCAATGATAGGAATTCTTCAATAGGAGTTCCCCATATCAATCACAGTAATCACAATAAAATCTGAGACTCAGTGGGGGATAGGGATTGGGGAGTGGCAAGTAGAAACTTCCTGTATTACAACTTTCATAAGGTAAAGTCAGAGGAAAAATAAGCAAACAAAAATGACCTGGAATCATTAAAGGAGCAAATACTGTGACTGCAATGACGTAGATGATATCAACATGAAAAAACACTTGAACTGATAAATTATAATGAGCAATCTTGTTTCTAGGAAACTGATCAGAAACATAGCTTTTTAAACTCCAAAGAAGGGGGAAGGAATGAACATAGGTATATGGATGCAGAATGCTGTATAAACTGTCAGAGGTATTTTTGTTATATTAGTTTTGCATAAATAATATTTTCTTTGTTGGATGGTAGGATTCAATGTTGAGGGAGAGGTCAAAGGGAAATTACTGACAAGAAGACAATCAAAACACAACTCTAAAACTTAAAAAATAATGAAACTCAAATAGTATAAGATTATCTGGAATTTTTAAAAAATCATATGTTATATTACTGCCCATATATTCTTTTGGCTCCTAACTGATGAAGGTTTTTTTTTGTATTAGAAACTACAGCTGGTGCTGGTCATTTTCCTCTGCAGTAGGATTTGAAGATAGGATTTTTTTAACTTGATCACTTTCCAAAATAGGTAGTTAGGTGGTACAATGGATAGAGTATTCTGGCCTCAGATACTCACATAGCCTTTTAACCTCAGTTTTCTGATCTGTAAAATCAGCTGGAGAAGAAAATGGCAAATCATTCAAATATCTTTGTCAAGAAAACCCCAAATCAGGTCATGAAGAATTGGGCATGATTGAAAAATAAAATGACTAAATGACAAAACTTTCCAATTCCTTTGAATTTTTTTCTTTTTGGAATCTCTTGTATCATTTGTTTATGCGAGTTTGACCCCTAACTACGTCTACTTGCTTGGCATAGCAAACATAAGGTGAAGAGAGCAGTATCCTGCTGACCATAAGAGAATTAAATAGAATAAATGAATAGAAATGACCTGTGGATTGCCTAACAGCTCATTAAATTAATAACACCTATCCCTTCACCCTTAAGTCTTTTTTACCTAGGCCTCCCACATCTCTATCCTATCCCCCTTGACGATGAAGTTTTATACTATTGAAACAAAGCAGAATTTTGTGCCTTTATCTCTATCCAACGAAATTATTTGGCAGAAACCTGAAGCTTGAATCAGTTGGGGTTTAGACTTGATGTTGTGGAAAACATGAGAGTCTTGGATTCTCTGAACCCCACCTCTGACACTTACTTTGTGATCTTTGAATAGGTCACTTCTTTTTTTGAACCCTGATTTCCTTCACCATCAAATGAGGGCCCCATGACTTGTTTTACTTAATCATGTAGCAGCTATGTGGTTGAATTTCTTAAACCTCAGAGAGTTATGGAAATGTGAGTTGTTAATATTGGGTAGCTTAGCTATATTTGAGAAAGCAGGGAAGCTCTTACCCTGTTATTTCCAACTTGGGAAAATCAAACTTTATTTCACAACTTCCTTAAAACTCACTCCATTGGTGGCCAATACATCTGAATCTTTATTTTCTCTGCATTTCCAAGTACTGTGGGCTGAGTTATTTTATAATCTGATCTGAAGAAATGAGCTTGGTGACTTTTGCTCTGACCCCTAAGTTCTCTTTAAAAGGACTTAGACTTCCTCTATTCCCTCTGTTGAATAAACTAACTCTTCCACTCAGAAGACTCCTGTAGCAGGTCAATAATAAATGTCAGAGTGGAACCCTTCCACTTCAATGTTCCATGATTCTGCTGATGGAATGTTAAAATTACATGTCAGAAACTGACACCATTATTTTTGAGGTGAGATTGGAGATGGAGAACTCATTCAAGAAAAATATTGTATTTTCTTTTTCTTATTCATTTCCCCCCTTTTTGAAAACACTTTGGAGTCCTTGGCAATATATTTGTGATCTTAAAAGTTCCAATAAAGACACAATTACAAGCATAGCATTCTAAAGTGTTGCTGGAAAAAGTATTGTTTATCTCAATTTCTAATTTATGGTGCTGCCAAATTAATCCTGGATTGGAAGACTCAGAAGGTCTGTATAGATTGGATAAATCACATAATCTCTCTAAACCTCAGTTGAAATAGAAAATACCAACAATAATAGAACTTGAAAGTTTGCAAGGCAATGTAATACATTATCTTAGTTGAACCTTGCAAAAACACTAGGAGATAGGAGATAGGCATATGCCCATTTTCATTTACAGATGAGGAAGACAAAGGTTTAGGGAAATCAAGTGATTTGTCTCAAGTAACATAGTCAGTTTCAGAGACAAGATCCAAACTCAGCTGTTCCTTCCACCAGCTATACCATCTAACTGCCTGCAATACTCCTGAGTATAGCTCAAACCAGATTAAATGCAATTTGGAAGTATTTAACAAAATAAATAAAAATATAATACAACAAAGGTAATTTTTATATGTAGTTTTCTAAGAAAGGAGATCACAGAGATCCTTATACAGTTTAGTGCCTCCCATTTCTATTTAAATTTGATATCATCATTCTGCCCTCTTAGAAGGTCTTTCTCTTCTTTCTCCAAGCCTTTTGATCCAAAATTGACTGAATGCAATTCCTGATCTCTTGGAATATTGCTCTTAAAACTCTTAGGCTTAATCCATCTTCTGGAGTAGGAGTGTGGGCTATGTGTTTTTAAAATATCAGTTTGGCAGCTGTTTAGATTAATTGGAGAGGGAAGAGGCTTCAGGTTCATTCTATTTTAGACCCTGAAGATGGTTTTTACACTGGTGGCATATTTGCATCCCTTGAAGAATCAGGATTAGAGACTTGTCTCTGTTTAGGGCTTCCTATTTGTGAGATTAAGTGATTGGTGAAAAGGGATTTGGTATATACTACAAAGATATTTCACTCTGAAAAGTTGGTTAACTTTATCCTTTTCCTCTTAATTTCTTGGCAGTAATTGTCTTCAGGGCTGCAAACTTGACGTGTGATAATGATGAATTCTTGATTTCCCAATTTGCAAGACATGACCCCAACCACTTTTTTGTGACTCAGGAGCACCCTTTCCCACTCAGCCTAGAGCTGAACAGAACAACATGTTAAAAGAGTAAATAGTATAATACTTAAAGGATTGAATAGCTAGGTTTGAATTAATTGATTCAGCCAAGCTGTGTAGCACATTTTCTCCATAACTTTTCTTAAGTTGAGAGAGAGAAGAAGAAGAAGAAAAAGAAGAAGAAAGAGGAGGAGGAGGAGGAGGAAGAGAAAAGAAGAAGGAAAGAGAAAGAAAGGAAGGAAGGAAGCAAGAAAGGAACAAAGGAAGGAAGGAATGAAGAAAGGAAGGAAGCAAGGAAGGAAGAAAAAAAGAAAGAACAAAAAGAAAAAAGAAGGAAGGAAGGAAGGAAAGAAGAAGGAAAGAAAGAAAGAAAGAAGGAAAAGAAAGGAAGAGAAAGAAAAGGAAAGAAGAGAATGGAGGATAGAGAAGGGGGAGAGAGGAAGAAAAAGAAAGAGAGAGAGAGCACTCATTTTGTGGCATTTTCTTATTTCCAAGGTGTAAATATTCATACTGACAATTTAATAATTATTGACTCCAGGATAGCTGCATGTGTCCCTGAAGTGAAAATGGAACTCCATAGAATGTCAATGCTAAAGTTGAGTATAGCAGCCCAAAATTTGTTTCCCTTTTGACAGGAATCTAAGCCCCTACCAATCTAGAGGAGTATGATACCCTTTAGTGAGATCCTTTAGTTAACCAGTGAGAGGAAAGTTTTTAAAATTCTTCCTGGAGTATTCAAATCTTTTATGTGGTTTTTTTATTATTTTTTAAGGGGAGAGGTCATATTTAAGGCTGTACTATACTCAATATGTCTTTTGCCTTTAGTATCTGCATGGGAACTAAAGACTGTTTTGACTACATTTCTAGAAACCTAGATATAATCCATATAAAGCTATAGTGTGAGGCTCCTAGAGGAAAGTTTAGGTGGAGAAATATGAGTGAATATCTGACAATTCCAGTGTGCATGAGAGCTCAACAAGTATTCTATGTGACTTTTTGCTAAATCTTATCTGAAGTGTTCTGTTCAGTTGTGGATGCCAAAATGTTGAAGAAAGATGCTGATAAGCTAAAGAATGTTCAGAGGGGGGCAATTGGGATGGTGAAGGGCCTTGAGTCCATGTCATAAGGAGATCAGCTAAAAGAAATGGGGGTGTTTAGTCTGGAGAAGAGAAGACTTCAGTGGACCTGAGAGATGTGTTCAAGTATCTGAAGCACTGAGCAATCATGTGGTGAAGGTAGAGAGAAGGAAAGAGAAGCATTTATTAAGCACCTACTATGTGTCGGTGCTTTACAAATATACCATTTAATCCTCACAACAGCCTTAAAAAGCAAGTGTGATTCCCATTTATAATTGAGGAAACTGAGGTCAAATGATTTAATCAAAGTGTCTGAGGGGGCACAAAAAGTCAGATTTTCCTGACTCCAGGACGAGGACCATATGTGCAACCATCAGTTACAATAAATGGTGAAATTTTGAATGCTATGAATAAGTTCTCTTCCCTTGGCAGAATACTTTCCAGGAATGCCCACATTGATAATGAGACTGACCTGTGCATTGTCAGAGCTGGCTCTGTGAGTGGGAGTCTCTGAAGGAAAATGTGGGAGAGGAGAGATATTAGCCTGATTCCTCAGCTTGGGGGATTGCCATTGTAATGGCAGTCTCCCAGCAATATAACAGGAAACTGAATCTCTTCCTTTTGAATTGTCTTAGGAAGATTCTGAATATCTCCTGGTAGAATAAGATATCAGACACTGAGATCCTTTCTCAAACTAAACTGCCAAGCATTCCAACTCTATTGCAGAAAGCACAACTCCATCAGGTTGGCCATATTGTTCAAATGACAAATGTACACTCGCCAAAAAAATTCTTTCATGGAGAACTCACAAACAGCAAGCTCTCACAAGATGCTCAGAAAAAAAGCAATACAAAGACTCTCTCGAGGTCTCTCTTAAGAACTCCAGAATTGATTGTATGACATGGGAGACACTGGCACAGGACCACTAATATGGAGTGCCCTCATCAGAAAAAGTGCTGGGCTCTATGACCAAGAAAAATTGAATTAGCTCAGAATGAATGAAAGATGCACCAAGTTAGAAAGTCCACTCTATGTGTTCACGGGGACTATTTTTGTCCAACCCTGAGCTTCTATTGGTCTGACCAGCCACAGTTGGACAGTAACTTGACTCTTACATAGAGATGCCATTTTTTTTCTCTTCAAGAATGGACTACAATCAACCAATCTATCTGGAAGAGGAATTAGATGTATTTTTTTTTTCTTTTTTGCTGAGGCAATTGGGGTTAAGTGACTTGCCCAAGGTCACACAGCTAGGGAATGTTAAGTGTCTGAGACCAGATTTGAACTCAGGTCCTCCTGACTTCAGGGCTGTTGCTCTATCCACTGTGCCACCTAGCTGCCCCCTAGATGGATTCTTTTTGACCCCACAAGTTAGAACCAGGAGCAATAAGTAGAAATTAGAAAGCGGCAGATTTGGACTGGTTATCAGAAAAGTAACATGGAATAGGCAGCTGACAGGTGATGGTGAGTTCTCTGTCTTTAGAAGTCTTCAGGAAGAAGCTGGATGCTCACGTATCAATTATGCCATAGTGAGAATTCCCAGATGGCCATTGAGGTTACTTCTGCCTCTCAAATTCTACAAATGAATCTACAATCTCTGATGGTGTGCAAAGAAATGAGGGTGCAGAAGGTGTGCAACCAGGTATAACAAATACTTAAGGTCCTCAAACAATTTCTCTGAGTTTGTGATGATTTAGATTAGCAGTTCTTAATTAAGGGCCATTTTGATAGAAAACAATTTCATCTTTAATTTTGCTAATCATTGTTTCACTTTGTAATACTATATATTTTATTTTTATGAATTTAAAAATATTATTCTGAGAAGAAATCCTTAAGTTTCATTAGACTATTGAAGGGGTTGATGAAATGGCAAAGGTTAAATGGTGCTACTTCTTTGATAGTCACTTTTTGATACTCCTGATCTGCCTGTAATTCCTATGATTCTGCCTCATTTTGGTATTTACCCTACATTATCTTTTGTCTTGGATTGACCCTGCTCAATAGGAAGAGTGAGAACCTCTTCCCTGACAACATGTTGAGCCCTCCAATGAACTGTGTTAACATTTCTCTATACGTCTACTTTCCTCCTTGTTCATGTAAATGAAAAAACTCACGGACCCTCAGAGACAGCTGATTCCTCCTTGGATATTCTTCCAACCGCTGATGTTGGTCAGTCAATTTCCAGGTGCTGCTGGACCTCTCCTCCCTGCTGGCCAGGCTTTGCCCAAGAACTAGTGCCCGCCAGCTGACTCTCAGATTGTGGTTGCCTTTGGTCCATATACCCTTTGGAGTACTGACTTTTTCCAGCTTTCTGGAACTCTGCTCCCTCTTCTCAGTGGTCTTCCCAGAGACCTTTCTTCCTCTGGTTTCAGATTAGCCCCCTTCTGCTGGAACTTCTAAAAGGCAGCCATGGGGAAGTGAAGCATTCCAAGCATGGGGGACATCCAAGATAAAGACAAGAAGATGGGAAATGGGGTGTTGAATGGGTGATGGGGCACAGAGAAGAATAGAACATAAGACAGAAAAGGGAGGGAAAATACAGATTATAAAGAGTGTAAATCCCAAAGAAAAGATTTTTTCTTTGGCTCTGGAGCCATTGGAGCTTATTGAGAGACAAGTGATGGTCGCTTGAAGTCTGACTTTGTAGCTGATGGTGTTGCTGTGTTCTGGGGGGTTCAGGGAAGCAAGCCTTCTAGTAGCAGGAGGTGAGGGCATGGGCAAAAAGGATATAGTCCAGGCAGGAAGCCAGAGCTTCAGGTTGCCTGAAGGTGGATTGACCCAGGGCATCCAGTAGTTAAGGGACTGACAGAATTATTGTCTCAGTTTCCTCACCTATAAAATGTCTTTAATAATAGGATATACTTCATAGGATTGCTATAAATTTCAAATGAGATTTTATATGTATGTATATACACATACAATATGTGTTTATGTGTAAATATACACACCCTATATAAAAATAGATTTATAAACCAATATATATGTATGTACATACGATACATATATGCATAGATGTGCATAGTGTAAATAAACTACATATATATGTATGTGTGTACATACATGTAGAGAACTCCCAGGAAGCTAGAAACTTCAGTAACTGGGATGCTCTCCTTCTCCTAAGATTAATCAAGAGTGCATTTAAGCTTGAAATCATAAGAAAACATAAAGTCCTGGCACAATTACTGGGGCATTGTGAACTTCAAGTAAGGTTGAGTCCCTAGAAACTAGCAACATGTTTCAGAAATTTAGATCATAGAAAATAGAAACCAGGGTTGGTTACAGAACAATGTTTTTCATAGAAACGTGGTTTTAAGATATATAAGCAGTATGATTTCTCTCAATAAATGGCTCTGTTGAATTATCAGCAACCTCCTCTCTTTATTTTCAAATGCCAGTAGTCCATTTGTGTTCTGCTGGCCACAACATATACACATACAATATACATATGCATATACTGTATGTGCATGTATATGTGTACACACACACACACATATACAACACAGAGCTTTGCAAACGTTAAAGCACTATATAAATGTTCCCTGATATTATACAGTCAGTTCCTTAGGGTAGCAATTGTTAAGTCTTTTGTTAGACATTTCAAGTGGAAAATAATCTGCCACCTGCTGAGATAGTCCATTCCACTATTCAGATTTAATTATTAAAAAACTTTTTTTAAAAGCTTTTTATTTTCAAAATATATGCATAGATATTTTTCAACATTCAAAACCTAATGTTCCAATTTTTTTTTCTCCCTTTTTTCCTCCTTACCCCTTCCCTTAGATGGCAAGTAATCCAATATATATTAGATATGTGCATTTCTTCTGTACATATTTCTACAATTTTAATGCTGCACAAGAAAAATCAGATTAAAAAGGAAAAAAAAAGAGAAAGAAAACAAAAAGCAAGCAATTTAAAAAAAAAAAAGGTGAAAATACTATGTTATGATCTATACTCAGTCTCCATAGTCCTCTCATTGAGTGCAGATGGCTCTCTTCATCACAGGACATAAATTTAAATTTGCACTCAATGAGAGGGTGAATTAACTACTTATTTCTTACTATTTCTTTTCTCCTTCTTTGTCAATATTCCTAGGGGGGAAAAAAAAACAACAAAAACATGATTTGATAGCGGAAAACTTAAATATTCCAGGTAGCACAATTAGGATTGCAGAGATTTGGGATTGCTTGTCCTTACTTGAAAATGGACAAAAAATCTTAATAGAAATGTTTGAGGTGGAGTTTGTACTGCATTTACTACTCCTTAGGGATGGGCAGCACTCAGGGTGAATCCTAAATTGCATTTGATATAGGAATATGTCAGTCAAATTGAGATCCAGTTTCTGGGTGTGTGCAGTTTTAACTCAAAACAGTGAGTCCTAAAACAAATCAGACAACAGTTAGGAGAACACCTGGGAAGGCTGAGAAGGGCATAGAGTGGGGGTGTGGTCATCTATTTATGCAAGCCATTGTGTTTCAAGATAATTAGTTGTCTAATTGACCATCCACTTAGAGGATGTATTTCTGCTTGTAATTAATTTTAATTATTTAAAAATTCTTTAATAATCTTTTTTTTCTTCTTCAAAGTTAACAGGTAGTCTGAATTGATGACTTGGTTTCCTTTTTAGGTAGCTTAATAGAAAGAATCTGTTAAGGGAAAATTGAAGATGAAAAAGAAAGCTTGAAAAATGGACTTTTTCTGAAAACTAGCTACTTAAAAATTTTATTCCACTATTAATTACCCCTTTTCTGGGCTACACAAACTCTTTACTTCTCTATTTACTTGTAATTATATAATTCAATTAACAAATGCATATTGTTTGTCACTAAACAAAAAATAATGATAAAGAATGACATTGTCCTTGCCCTCAAGACACTTCCATTCTGAATTCTGGGAGAACTTGTAAGGTTGCAGCATGATATGATGGAAAATGCAATGATTCTGGATTAGGAGATGGTTCCAAATTCCAACTTTGCTATTATTTTTGGTGACCTTGAGAAAGGTCCAATCTCCCTGGGTCTCCAATCTTTTTTTTTTTCCATCTCTAAAATGAGAGTTTCCTCTTTTCAAGTTCAGATCAATAAACCTATGGCCATACTGCAACACAACTTCCTTCCTTTTTGTCACTTAACATACACATTCTCCTTCCCCTTCTCTTTCTCTCCCTTGAATCCTTTGCTTGACTTTACAGTCCCTTTTAGCTGTAATTATTTTCTTTTCCTGACAAATTTTCTGACTTCCCACCTAATTATTGTTTGTCTTGTCTCATGATTTCCAGTAGCTCCAATAATTCCATGAGTTCCTCATATTTCTGTCATGCTTTCCAGTTTGCAAAACACTTTCTAACCCATTATCTCAGTGAGTTAAGTAGGGCTGGCATTATTATTCCCATTTTAGAGTTGGAATAAGTCTTCATCCAAATGGCAACAAATAAATGACAACACATTCACATGGAGTAAGTCATATGAGAAGTATTTTAAAAGGATGATGTTATTAGACTGTGAGTCTCTGAGTTGCCCATAGTTGTTGTTTAATAAATGAATCAATTTGTTGACTTGATTCCAGAGAAATACATAATCAAAAAAAATAACAAGACAATCCCATAGCTAGAGCAAAGGAAAAGTGGTAGATAGACTCTGCTTCCCTGGCACCCAGCCAGTATCAAGAAAACTAGAGAAAGGTGACCCTCTGTGGCAGCTAACAAGAGGAAGAAAACAAGAGTTCCACAGGATTGTCAGGCAGATAAGAGTTGTGATCAATCATTGGAGGGAACCCACCTTGATGAGATCCAGCAAAGTATCAGAGTACTTTACAGATGAGTCAAACAAAGGTAAAAGATTTAAGCAATTTACCATGAAAAAGAAAGACTAATAATAGTGAGTAGTATAGTAGAACTAGAACTAGATCAAATCCTAGAACTGCTTCTTACCATATCTATGATGGAGGATGAGATACTTCCCTTCCATGGGCATCTAGACCTGAAAAATAAAGAAAGTTGGATTTTGTGGGCTTTAAAATCTGTTCTGTATCTCAATGTGTGACCCTGTGTTGGCATGAGCAAGCTCTGGATTTGTAGGGAGAAGAAAACAGAAACCCAGGACTCTTCTGGGAATTGTGAAGAATTTCTTCTGTGATATTGTACAAACTTGAAAGAGGATATTCATTTTTTCTTTGGCCCTCTGTAGTTATTGTCAACCCCACATATCTATTTGTTTATACAATTAGATTTTGTTCTTTCCAGAAGCAAATGTTATAATAACATTTTATGACAATATTGTAATTGGAATAAGGCATAATTATTCCGCTAGAAAGAGTTATTTTCAGACATCACAATGCGCATTGCTAGATTGACAATGTAGTGTAATTAATTAAAAACAGGGAAGGAGTGAAGGTATCACAGAGAAGACAAATAGTTTAATTATCTCTCTACTTACTATTAGAAGTGTTTGAAAACTAAATCTTAATATGTTGTTTCCAGCTGGTGCTTTTGGGTCAGTATGTGGAGGCTTAATAAGTAAAGTTTCCTGATGAGGTTACTGGGAGGAAAGCATTAAGAACTTTGAGGATTTTTTTCCTATAAAAGTTGGGAAATGTTCATAGGTACATCACTGGGAGGACTAAGGATATCTCAAGCCTAAATGATCAAGGATGCTTTTATTCATGCTTGATTGTTTCAGACTGTTGTAGATTAGAACTATGTCTCTGTGTTGTTGCTGTTGTTCAGTTGTCTGCACAGAGATACTAGAGTGGTTGGCCATTTCCTTCTCTAGCTCATTTTACAGATGACGAAACGGAGGGAAATAGTTAAGTCACTTATCTAAGTTAATATAGCTAGTAAGTCTGACACCAGATTTGAAGTCAGATTTTCCTGACTCCAGACCCAACACTTGATCCACTGTGCTATCTAGTTGCCCCTCGTTTTGGATTAACCTTATTTTAAAAAATGATATTTTTAAATCTTTTAAAGTTGTTTAGTTTTATAATGATAATTGCACCAGTTCATAGAGGTCTTTCCAGTTTCCTCTTTAAAGTATCAATTTCATCTTTTTTTTTTTTTTTTTTTTTTTTTGCTTTTTGCTGAAGTAATTGGGATTAAGTGACTTGCCCAGGGTCACACAGCTAGGAAGTATCTGAGATCAGATTTGAACTCAGGTCCTCGGGACTTCAGGGCTGGTGCTCTAACCACTGCACCACCTAGCTATCCTGATTTCATCATTTCTTATAGCACAATAATCTATTAGCAATAATGATAATGATGATGATAATGATAGCTGGCATTAAAATATTTTCTTAAGGTTTGCCAAATTTACAAATATGATTAAATATTATTATAAATATCTCTTTTGTTTCTCACAACAACCCAGGAGGTAGATGTTATTATCTTCTTCATTTCACAGATGAAAAAACTGAGGCAGACAGTGGTTAAGAGAAGTATTTTGGCCAGACTTATATAGCTAGTAAGTATCTGAGGCTGGAAACTCAACTCTTTCTGACTCTTGGTTCAGTGTTCTATCTGCTTTAGTAACTAGTTGCATTCCATTGCATTTATATACAATAATTTATTTACCTATTCACATGTACATCTATATACATAGGTAATTTTTTCTCTTTCTGTGATCAAAAAGATCTCTTTCTTCCCCCCCCATCTGTGATTATGGGGGGGGGGGGAAAGAAGGAAAAAGCATGAACACATAAAGAAAAGCAAAATGTAGACAAATTCCCAAAGGAGGTAATGAGGAAACACCAATAATTGGGAAGAATCATAGGATCATAGACAAAATCTAGTTCAGTCACATCATTTTCCATATAACATTGTAGGCAGAATCTTTTTTTAAGATCCAGGAAGCAACTACCTGAGTAAATACCTATGTATATAATCCATATGTACATGAGACACCTTTGGCTTTCTTAGAAGTGAAATCTATTCTCATGTTTTTAATTTCCTTATGTGAGAGATACAGGATTAAGAGGAAAGACCTTTAAATTCAGCTAGTCTAATCCATGGCTTCTTAAGCTTTTTCCACTCATGACCCCTTTTCACCTGAGAATTTTTTTTCATATACTTATATAACATAGGTATAAAATAAAACTCTACTGATGATAATGAATTAAAATTCTGTGATTCCCACATTCAGTTGCACTACCCTATTTTGAATTGTGACCCACAGTTTAAGAAGCATTGATCTAGTCCGTGCTATGTTTTATTCCTGCCTGTGAAACTCAGAACAATTCATTTCTCTGTCTCACATTTTCCTTATTTGTCAAATGAAGGGATTGGCCAAATAACCATTGAGGTCCTGTCCTGATTGATATTTTTGATCCTTCATTTTATAGAGGAAGAAATTGAAGTTCACAGTAAGGGAACTGACATCCAACTGTGATATAGCTAAAAATAGCAGATCTAGGATTCTTCAAATTCTGAGGAAGGCTATCATACAGTCCATTTGTGTGCATTCCTATTCAAAGTCCTTGATTCTTCTTCCCTGCATCAAACTATAATTTTCATTTACTTTTGATCCAGAAGAGATCGTAACTCCCATGATCCATTGACAAGCAATGGCAAAGAGAACTGTACCATATAAGATAAATTATCTTGAGGAGGAGGAAGAAAGACTGTAAGGGAGGGAAGAAAAAAATGGAAATAAAAATATTGTAAAAATAATTATTGAAAACTAATAATTTTTAAAAAGAGAATTGTAGATTATGATTGGTAAGGAGGGATGAGAAAGGAGATGAATTTTTTCCTCTAAATAATTTTTATAATTTTTCTATAATTTCTCTTTATATGTGTAAATTTCTTTTCTTTTCCTCTTTGTTTTGGTAAATAGTATTTTATTTTTTCCAATTACATGTATTGATAGTTCTCAACATTGATTTTTCTGAGATTTTGAATTCCAAATTTTTCTCCTTCCATCCTTTCTCTTTCACCTCCCCAAGACAGCAAGCAATCTGATATAGAAATCAACCATGCAATCATGGAAACATTTTCATGATACTCATATTGTGAAAAAAAAACCACAATAAAAGGGAAAATAGACAAAAGGGGGGGGGGGATGAAAATAGTATGTTTGTATCTTCATTCAGATTCCATAGTTCATTTTCTGGATATGGATAGCATTTTCTGGTATGAGTCTTTTGGAATTCCCTTGAATCACTGTATTGCTGAGAAAAGCTAAGTTTATCACAGTTGATTATCAGGCACAGTTTTACTGTAAGTGTGTACAATGTTCTCCTGATTCTGCTCATTTCATTCAGCATCAATTCATGTAAGTCTTTTCAGGTTTTTTTTTTTTTTTTAAACCCCATGTTCATCATTTCCTATAGAACAATAGTATTCCATTACATTCACATATCATAACTTATTCAATCATTCTTCAATTCATGGGTATTCCCTCAATTTTCAATTTTTTTTGCCAGCATGAGAGCTGCTACAAATATTTTTGTATTTTTTATAATCTCTTTGGGACACAAAGAGTAGCAATATTGCTAAATCAAAGGGTTTGCATGTTCTTTGGGCATAGTTCCAAATTACTCTCCAGAATGGTTGGATCCATTCACAGTTCCACCAACAATGCATTACTGTCCCAGTTTTCCCACATCCCCTCCAACATTCATCATTATCTTTTCCAGTCATCTTATCCAATCTGAGAAGTAGTGAGTGGTACCTAGGAGTTGTATTAATTTGCATTTCTCTAATCAATAGTGCCAATCCTGATTTTTTAAAGAATTATTTTCTTCACTTAATTTTTGTATCCGCTTTTCCATTTGGTCAATTCTATTTTTAAAGAAATTGTTTACTTCAGCCAGTTTTTGTGCTTCCTTTTCCAAACTGTTGCCTCTTTTTTTCATAATACTCTTGCATAACTTTTATTTCTTTTCCCATTTTTTTCCTCTTACTTCTCTTACTTGATTCTGGAAATGCTTTTTGAACTCTTCCAGGAGAAATTTTTGGGCTTAAGAATAATACATAGGGGCAGCCAGATGATGCAGTGGATAGAACACTGGCTTTGAAGTCAGAAGGACCTGAATTCAAATCTGGCTTCAGACACTTAATACTTCCTAACTGTGTGACCCTAGGCAAGTCTCTTAATCCCAATTGCCTTACCAAAAAAACAAAAAAACAAAAAACAAAACCCAAACAGAACTCTCTTAATTAGCGACACCACCCCCACCCCCCCACCCCCCGCCCCAGCCCACAACAACCTCCTCCCACTCAGTCCTTCCAAACTTTTCTTTGGCCCCTTGGCCCAGGAATATAAATAAAAATCACAAAAAATAAAACAAATAGAAAAAAGAAAACTATTTTACAAAGAATAATACATATTCCCCTTTAAAGCTTCAAATACAGGCATTTTGATATTATTTTCCTTTTTTTCAACTTGTGTTTTGATCTTCCCTGTCACTATAGTAGTTTTCTATTGTCAGAAGTTTGTTTCTTGATTTTTTTTTAAAGTTGAGCTCTCCTTTTGGGGTACAGGAAACATTACCCCAAACTTCTTGGACTGGGGACTAAGGGTCTGATCACTGGTTTTCTGCATCTTGGCTTTTGGAACTGATTGCTTGCCCACTATGCTAGTGTAGTCTGGCCTTTTTGCAATGGTTGTACCCTGACTTCTGGGGCTGGCAGTTTGCCTGCTTGCACAGTGGCTTGAAACCCATAGCTGCCCTGCTATGCCCCCAGCCTGCTGAGCCTAGATTGGGGACCTTGTTTGCTGATCTGTGCTGTGGCTAGGAACTTCCCTCTGGTTTTCCTGGACACCACTTATACTGGGCTATACTTTTCTTTTATCCAAGTGAGACAGACTTTTCTTGAAATACTTCTAAGTTATCATGCACTAGAAATTTGTTTCACTCCATCTTTTTGTAGAGTCTGTCCCTCTAGAATTCTTTTTAGAAGCTTGATTTAACCATGTTTCTGAGGGAAATTGGGGAGAGCTCAGGCAATTTATTAGCTTCTCTTTGCCATCTTGGCTCCACCCTGAAATGAATTTTTAAAGAAAATAACACTTTTTAACCAAAATGCAGCACGTTATTCTTTCATTTCACCTTCAAGAGACAAAACTAATTTCTGTTTGCAGAACAAAAAGATGAGGGTTGATGGTGCATTTACAAATATGCTGATGGTATGTTTAAAGATTAAAGGATTATTTCTCCACTTTAAAAACCCTTTGAAATAAAAAAAAGATTTTCTAGTTTGATAATGTTCAGCTATTTAAAGTGCCAATGGGATTATATACTTCCTTTTATTTTTTTCTCAAAAACTATTTTTTTTCCTTCTAGCTGATCTATTTAGGAAGAATAAGATTCTTTTTTTCCTTTTAGGTTGTTTATCCCCAGTCGGAAAAAAAAAAAAAGTGATTCCAGTTGATATTGAAAATCATAGGTGGATTTCAATCTAAGGTAGTTATTTTCTCTGAGGTACAGTTTATAGACAAAAAATCATTGCAGACCTACTTCTCACTGAGCCAGGATTTATATACCTGCTTGATCCTAGCTGCTGATGTTATAAGTTCATCTAGTTAAGGGAAATTTTAATAGAAATTATTATCTGTTCTCACCCCTACTTTTAACCCATTTTTCAGAGCCTGGATCAAAAAGATTCTTCTCACCAGTTTGTTTCATGTTGTCCATGCTGGGATCAGAAGTTAGCCAAAAAGAGTGGAAAGAGAGTCTTTAAAGACACAGGCAGCAAGTCCTGTACCACCCACATGGTCAGGGATGTAGAAGGCTACAAGTTAGGCTAACTGATGTTGTTCAGTCATGTCTGACTCCTCGTGACCTCATTCATGGACCATAGCTTGCCAATACTGGCCATGAGGTTTTCTTGGCAAGGATATTGGAGTGCTTTGCCATTTCCTTCTCCAGTAGATTAAGGCAAATAAAATTAAGTGACTTGCCCAGAGTCACACAGCAAGTAAGTATCTGAGGTTTGATTTAAAGTCAGATTTTCCTGGTTCTAGGTCCAATACACTGGCCACTAAGCCATCTAATTGCCTCCAAACTAGACATGCTCAAAAGCCAAGTTACATTCAAACAAACATACATTATACCCTCTGATAAAAGGAAAGCTTGAAATCAAAAACCATTTTGTTGTTTGTTCCATGTCTCCAGCATCTAGCACAATACTTGGAACATGGTAGATGTTTAATACATATTTATTGAATGATTAACTAATGGAATGTCCCCTTCTTCCGGGGAAGTATTTCTGATGCAAAAATTCAATGACAGGAGCTGTCTCCTGCATCTTGGGACTATAAAAGCAGCATCAAATATTTATTTTGGGGCTTAGTGAAGACTTGGGAAGGGGTGATATTGGTCATAATTTAAGTTGAAATTTCACCCTACATTTCTCCACAAATTATACCCATTCTATCATCTTTCTATATGAGGATGGTATCCTTGTCAGGGAACTCCATACGGGCACATAGCTAATTGGGGATGCTGATTTGATGCTTGGTCTTTTAGTTTCTCTTTACAGTGATAGATAAAAGATGAACTAAAATTGGTGAATAAGAGATCCAGGACACAAAGGTCTTCAAAGCCTTATATCTAAGTAAAAAGAACTAAGAGAAGATTGTGAATGAGGGATTAGCTATTTTCTTTTCTCTTAAAAACCTTGCAAGAGGATTCTGTAAGTAAAATTTTGACAAGAAGATTGTCTGAAAGACAAGTATACCAATCTTAATACTCATGTGACTATTTAATGCTGGAGATGAACTAAATATAGTTTGGGTACTGACAGTTTTGCTGTCTAGGTACTTAAAGTAGGATTATTACCTGATTACATTTTGGAAAATTAAAGGATGCTGACAATGAGAGGACCGCAGACTCAATATCTGTCATTTTACTCCTGACAAATGTCACATATGCATCTACTAATCACTTTGACAAGATCCTCTGAACATTCACTTTGGCTCAGTCACTCTTAGGACCATCTTTATGTGATTGAGCAAGTCACCTTCTCCTAAAGCCTTAATTTCCCCTTCTGGAAAATGAAGATATTGGGTTATATGATGTCTCATCCTGCCCAGAAATAAAATCCTCTGATTCTGACTTCATCATTAGTGCTTCTATGGTATAACCCTAATATGGTGAAAATGCAAAAGGCAATTAATCATGAGGGCTAGAGCCATAGCAGCATTGAGAGCAGTGATAAGATGTTCATTCAAAGAGCACCAAACTGATTCATATTCAAATTTTTCTGACTCTACACCTATCACTTAGCTGTGAACACAAGGAAGGCATTCTTCACTTAACTATTCTGCATCTCATTTTTCTTATCTGTATAAGAAATAAGATAATGCTCACTCAGTAGAGTAAGGGGACCTCAGAGTCAGGATGATCTTGCCTGACACTCTGTATATCCCTGGACAAGTGATTCAATCTTTCAGTGATCCAGATAATTTTTTTAATACTTAAAACTTTAGAAGAAATTTGCTTTTTGAAGAATTCTGTACACTAATAAAATTAGCATAGGGCACTCTCCAGTTTAAAAAAATATATTATTGAAATTTATTTCATTAATGATCTGGCAATATAAGGGGGATGGGTACAAAACTGGAATGTTTAACTCAAATCCCAAACACTTTTGTTTTGAAACAACATGATGGCTAAGGCTCCATAATGCACAGGAACTGGGTCAAAGCTTTCCATCAAGGTTATGTGAATGAAAAAAATGAATGGTTTTGATAAAACTAAAATGTTTATGGTACCTCTTCCATAGAACAAGTATGATGTTTAAATGTGGATAATGCCAGTAAAGAGCCAGGCATAAAAATGGTATTTTTGTCATGTGGCATTATAGTAGAAGTGTAGGCAAAAGACTTGGAAAGATCTCAGCTCTGAGGCTGCCTCTGTGACTTTTGGTAAAGTTTTCCTCCCTGAGCCTGAATTTTCTGAATTGTAATATATGGGAGTTATATTATGTGACCACAAAATTCCTTCTGAAAGTTAAATCTTTGATCCTATAAACTGGGATTTTAGGATCTTCCATCTACAAAAGGAAAGCATCTGAGTACATCAAAGTCAACTCTTTTATTCCACAGTTCAAGAAATGGAGAATCAAGAAATCTGCCTTCATATAGATAAGTATCAAGGTGTATCCATTCCTAGAAGGACAGAGATGGAAGCCCAAGAGTACAGGATGGATAGATATCAATGTTAAACACACACACACACACACACACACACACACACACACCCCAAAACAAAATAAAATGTTAATTTATTATTTATTTTTAATATTCTTTTCTTTTTAAATTTTGAGTTTCAAATTTTCTCCTTCCCTCTCATCCTTCCCTTCCCTACTCAGAAAGTAAGTAAAATTCTATAAATTAAATATATGAAATCATGCAAAATATATTTCCATGTTAGTCATATTGAAAAAAAAATAAAGAGCGAAAGGTATTCAACACTTTAATTTATACTCAGAATTAATCAGTTCTCTCTTTGGAGGTGGATAGCATTTTTTCATCATGAATCCTTTGGAATTGTCTTGGATCATTGTATTGATCACAGTAGCCAAGTCTTTCACATTGAGCATTATTACAACATTGCTGTTACTGTGGGAAATGATCTTCTAGTTCTTCTCACTTTACATAAATTCATGTAGTTCTTGCCATTTTTTTTCTAAAACCACCCCCTCATCAGTTCTTTTAACACAATAGTATTCCATCACAATCATATGCCACAACTTGTTCATTCTCCAATTTCTTAGCATTCTCTTAATTTCTAATTCTTTGCCACCATGAAAAGAATTGCTATAAATATTTTTGTACATGTAGGGTCCTTTTCCTCTTCCTTTAATTACTTTGGGGTATAGACCTAGTAGTGGTATTGATGGGTCAAAAGGAATGAACAATTTTAAAGTTCTTTGGACACAGTTCCATACTTTTTTTCAGAATAGTTGGATCAGTTCACTACTTCACCATGGAGTGATTAATGAAACAGCAGTTCATTAGTGTACCTATTTTCTCTCATCCCCTCCTACATTTGAGATGTCTGATAGAGATGAGGTGGTACCTCAAAGTTGTCTCATTTTGAATTCTCTAATTGGTAAGGATTTAGTACATTTTTTCATATGAGTATAAATAGCTTTAATTTCTTCTGAAAACTGTCTGTTTAAAACCATTAATCATTTAGGAATCATTAGGGGAAATTTTTATAAATTTAACTTTCCTATATTCAATATACATTTGAGAAAAAAGATCTTTCTCAGAGAATCTTGCTACAATTTTGTTTATATTACTTCATTGTCTATGGTACCTTTTAATGTAATGTAGTTTCCCTGATTATATCTTTTAATTAGGTTTGCTTTTGTTTTTGCTTTGCCTGAGATCATATTTGCTATCCCTGCCTTTTTTTTACTTCAGCTAAAGTATAATAGATTCTGCTCTACTCCTTTGTTTTAACTCTATGTCTCCTTTTTTTATGAAAGCTTTTTATTTGCAAAACAATATGCATGTGTAATTTTTCAACATTGACCCTTGCATAGCCTTCTGTTCCAAATTTTTCTCTCCTTCCCCTCACCCCCTAAATGACAGGTAGTCCAATGCATGTTAATTATGTTAAAATATATGTGTGTCTTTCTTTTTCAAGTGTGTCTCATATAAAAAAACATAGTGTTGCATTCTGGTTTCTAATCCATTCTGCTATCTGCATCTTCTTTTTTTAATGGGTGAGCTCATCCCATTCACATTCACAATTATAATTACTGCTGATTTACTTCCATCTCATTTTCTTCTGTTTCTTTCTCTCTTTTTTATGTTGTCCTTCCTCAAAAATATGTTTTGTTTCTAAGTGCTGCCTTCCTTAATCCTCTTGTCTCTCTATAGTCCCTCTTCACTTATTCTTCTTTTCTTCCTCCTATTTCCTTATTAAGGAAGTTACATTTCTAGACACAACTGAGTATATATATGTATTTTTTTCTTCCCATTTTGAGCCAATTCTGATGAGAATGAGGTTCAAGCATTGCCTGCCATTCTTCCATTATAAAAGCTCTTTCTTGCAATCCTGTTTTATGTGAGAAACTTTCCCCCATTTTACCTCTTCCTTCTCTTTTTTCCCCAGTGTCTCCCTCTTCCTCACACCTTCATATTTTTTTGAAACCATTTCCACATAATTGACTCACACCCATAACCTTTGTCTTTGTAAACTCATTTTAATTGCTCTAATAATGAAAAAAGTTGTTAGGAATTACATGTATCATTTCCAAGAAGGAATATAAATGGTTTCACTTTATTGTATCCCTTATGATTAATCTTTCATGCTTTCCTTGAGTCATCTGTTTGAATGTCAAATATTCTATTCAAGTCTGATCTTTTCATCAGGAATCTTCTAAAACTTTTATTTTATTAAATATTTATATTTTGGCCCTAAAGGATTACATTCAGTTTCTCTGCATAGGTTATTCTTGTTTGTTTCCTTTGTCTTCTGGAATCTCATATTCCAAGTTCTCTGCTTATTTAACATGGCATCTACTAAATCTTATGTGATCCTGACTGTTGCTCCATGCTATTTTAATGATTTCTTGATGACTTCTTGAAGTATTTTCCCTGGATGGTCTGGAATTTGGCTATTATATTCCTGAGAATTTTCATTTTGGGATGTCTTTGAGGAAGGGATTCATGGATTCTTCCACTTTCTATTTTATCCTCTAGATCTAATGTATCAGAGCAGTTTTCATTGATAATTTCTTGAAATATGATGTCTATGGTTCTCTTCAATAATGAGATGATTCAAACCAGTTCCAGTTGTTCAGTGATGAAGAAAGCCATATACACCCAGGGAAATGCCTATGGGATCTGAGGATGGACCACAACATAGCATTTTCACTCTTTCTATTGATGTTTGCTTGCATTATGTTTCCCTTCTCAGATTTTTTTTCTTATAGATCCGATTTTTCTTGTACAGCAAGATAACTGTATAAATATGTATACACAGATTGGATTGGTCCAGTATTTTAACATAATCAACATGTATTAAACTTCCTGCTATCTAGGGGAGGGTGTGAGGGGAAGGAGGGAAACATTTGTAACAGAAAGCTCTGCAAGGATCAATGATGAAAAATTACCCAAGCATATGTTTTGCAAATAAGAAGCTTTAATAAAGAAAAGAAATATGATGTCTAGACTCTTTCTTTGATCATAACTTTTAGATAGTCCAAAAATTCTCAAATTATCTCCCCTTGATCTATTTTTCCAGGTCAGTTGTTTTTCCAATGAGAAATTTCACATTTTCTCTCCCCCTCCCCCAGTATTTTAACTTTTAAAATTATTTTCTTAATAAATAATAAACAAACAAGTAAATAAATATCTTCCTTTTAAAACAAATAATCTAACTAAGTTCTTCATAACGTATCTTCCTCCCACTTTGACAGTCTTCTTATACTTTATTTCCTTCCAGGTACTCTGGGAACTAGCGACACTGTTATCCTTAACCATCAGGACCCCATGTCCTGATTCTGCAGATACGTTTTCACTGACTGCCTCCCATGCTTGAACTCCCCCCCCTTCACCTCCATTTTTTGCCCTCTCTGGCATCCTTCAAATCCCAGGTAAATACTACCTTATACAGGAAGTCTTTCCCAATCCTCCTTAATACTATTGCCTCCTTTTCATTTTTTTTATAGTCTTGTTTGCTCATAGTTCTTTCCACATTGTCTCCTCTATTAGAATGTAAACTCTTTGAGAACAGGCATTGTCTTTGGCCTTTTTTTGTATCCTCCGCATTTAACACAGTGCCTGCCATATGGCAGGTTCTTAATAAATGCTTATTGACTGAAGGTGGCAATGGAGGAAATTTTCACATTAATGAGATCCCAGATTCATTGTAGAATAACAGAAAAAATTAGTTTTCTATTATTGAAAATAAAATATAAATACAAAATAAAAATAGTATTCTATCATAAATGGTTTCTAGTAGATAAAGTATATGTAAATATACAGGACATTTAAAACTTACTTTACCAAAGGGACTTTTTGCAGAGGGCTAATGAAGATGTACTCCTGATTAGCTTTAATGGAAGGCTACTGAGTCCTGGATTTGCTTAGTGGCTGCTTTAGTATGAGTTTTAGTTCCTTCTCCTCCTTCCCACCCAGTGTTAGGTTCCTCTGAAATAAACCTTCACAAAAAAGGATTTGTCCTGGTTTTTCTTTTCCTCTTCCTAAATCGCTAATGCAATATCTCTTTCCAGCACTCCTGAGCCAAAGGGACACAGATGGGGCTAGTTAGTCCATGCCCTTTTGTTCTAAGAGTTTTTCTTTGATGTCAGGGATAACTGCCCTAGAATTGATATCTGGGAAGGAATAAAAAAAGAGCTTGTCTTCTTTGTGATCCTTCTGTATTCCTGGTAGAGGTCCTTAACTCTGCTAAAGAACTTCTGTCAGGTGTCAAACTTTCAATTTTACTTATTTACTTTGAATAAAAGAAATCTGAGCCAGTGGTGGCTGGGGAACATTTTCTTAGTTTTTGCAGTTTTGATTAGACACCAAAAATCTATACTTATATTTCTAACAGAACTATGATAAACAGGACTCATACTTTGCTGCTTTATAGTGCAGTACCACAAGAAAAAATCAGTAACATATAAACTAAAACTTATTAAGGGTCTTTTCAATCTGTTTTTTTAGATAATATTTATTTAATAGGTTAGTAAAAACTTGAATCTCTTTCTAGAATGCCTTTATGCATCCCATTTTGCAAATATATTTTTACACAGAAAAAAATAGTATATAACTCCATGTCTTGGAGTTTATGATCAAAAATCCATTTATTGTTATTGAATTGTTTTTCAGTTGTATCTGACTCTTTGTGATCCCTTGTGTTGTTGTCATTTTGGACAAAGATACCAAAGTGTTTTGTCATTTTCTTTTCTTGCTCATTTTAAAGATGGGAAAACTGACTTGCTCAAGGTCACACAACTAGTAAGTGTCTGAAGCCAGATTTGAACTCAGGAAGATCTCTATGCATTATACTATCTTGCTGGCTCATCAAGGATTTATAATAATCTGAAAAAAACAGCTGAAATGTTAGAATTTTGATTGTTCAGAGACATAGTTCATTTTTCAGTTAATAACTTCCCTAACTGATCTACCAGACCAGCTCTTAAGCAACAGACAATATAATACACTTGATGAAGTGTAACCTTTTATGAGGTTACTACATAGTTGTGTGTGTGTGTATGTACATATGTTTATTTAAAGAAATCACATATTTTCCTCAGTATGTCTAAAGCTTCAAACTTAGAGACCAGTTTTCATAAGAAAAATAACTGGGAAATTTTTGGAAGTGTCTTTAAAAAGTTTCCAACTATGGAAAAGAAGAAAAAAAAATTTGGGTCCCTTCATGGAGGATTTGCTTTGCTAATAATCATTCTTTGAAATAAAAAATCACTATTGAAAAGTGAAGTGCTATTCTTATGATAAAAGTCTGGCAGAATGTAAGTAGCTTGAAGGTTAAAACTGTTTTCCATCCATTCTTGAGATTTGGAGCTTTACAGTTTTAAAATCCTTTACAATTCAGAGTGAAACTTAATGGTTTCTAGGCTAGTTAGTCTAGGCTAGACTCCAAATGGGGATGCTTGGGGCAACTATTTCAAGTCCCAACTGCCATTCTGCCATATACTCACTGATCACAGGCTTGTCTCCTTAAAACTCTATTTTCAGGGAATCTATTGGATATGCTCTGGGATATACTCAGATATTTTAAAAATGCAAATTCTTTTTTATCTCTCTGCCTCTCTCTCTCCTCTACCTCCATCTGTTTCTCTGAGTCTCTGTATCTCTCTCTTTCTCTCTCTCTCTCTCTCTCTCAAGTCCCTTTTCTCCCTCTCTCTAATTAATAATAATAAATTAAGGTCCTATATTTTTCCTCAAAACATGAATTTTTTCTCAGTCTTGTCCCCCACCAACTCACAGAAGTAGATAAAAACTATTAATAATGATCAAATAATTTATTTCCATTTTGCCAGTTTTATTTTTCAGTGAATTGTTGTCTTTTTCCAATTCACCAATTTTGTTTTTCAGTGAATTGTTGTCTTTTTCCAATTCACCAATTTTGTTTTTCAGTTCACCATTTTTATTTTCCAGTGAATTGGTGATTTTTTCCAATTCACCAATTTTGTTTTTCAGTGAACTGTTTTCTTTTTCCAATTCACCAGTCCTATTTTCCAGTTTTTGATATCTCTGTTGCCCTGATCTCAATTTATTTCCCCATTCTTCTTCTAGCTCTCTTTTGAGATTCTTAATGCAATCATCCAGGTAAGCCTTCTGAAAGGGAGACCAACTTAAGTCTGCCTTTGTGGCTTCATCTGGGATTGTTTTCATAATGTCAGGATCTGGGGACTGTTCTATTTTTTCTCCGTAAAAGCTTTCTATGGTGAGAGCTCTCTTCTGCTTCTTGCTCATGATTTAAAGTTGGGATATTGGTGAAAAGCAGAGAAAACTGCAACAATTTGTATTTGCCCTGGGGCAGTTTGCCGCGTTGACTTCCGGTCTGAGGCTGGTGGGGCTAGATTCGCACTAGGACCACGTTTTCATCTGCTCTCGATCCACCCTTTACCAAAGGCAGATCTGCCAAAGCACCTGCCCGCAAGCAGAGGAAAGTGGCCCAGGCGTCTCCCAGGGGCTTCCTGGGTGCCTAAAATCCGCCCCTCTATCGCAGCCCTGACTTCCGCCCCAGCTGGAGTCTGAATCTCGACCAGGGGCCGATTTCCCCTGAGGCTAACCTTCTCTGGAGTTCTTTCAAGGTAGATTTTTGATAGAAGTGTGTTGTAGTCCAAATGTTTGGTGGAGCCCTCACTCAAAAACCAGTTCGAAGGCTCACTTTGTCTGGGTTTGAGGGAAGGTCCCTGGAGTTCACAGAGAAAGCTGTGTGCAGTTTGCCATCTTGGCTCCGCCCCCGATCAAATAATTTATTAATAGCATCAATAATATGGATAGACAACAAAGTAATGTTCAAGATGATGCAATATAAATTGTAGCGAGGTTTGATGATCCCTTTCCTTCTTTTCCTTTTTTTCCTAGCTGGTCTGGGAGACTGACAAAGAAAAAGGTTTGGATGGAAATTTCTTTGAGTTCTAAGCTCTGGGGAAATAGAAAGAGAAAGGATCTATGGATTATATTTCATTCATTCTTATCAGCCCCAGTAGGCTCTACCTTAATCATCTGTTCTCATCTCATGTTTGGAATTCTTTGTTTCATACAGAGCTTTACAAAGGGATTTCAATTTTTTCTTTTTGCTTTAGTCAAAGGGATAATAACATTTTGCTTTCTGCCAGGAGCAACAGAAGAAGCATAGATATGGCACAGCTTACAGTTTTTCCTTTCTCCCTGCATCTTTCCTTCCATTTCTCCTGCCTAGAGTACCATCTTGGGGGGAGAGGGGGAGGAAATGAGCTGAAATCATCTTTGAGGGCACAGGATTCAAACTCTCCACTCTCTGTTTACATGCTAGACTAGCAAATATCTATTTTCTCATTGATGTTGATGAGAATAAGGTTCAAGCCTTGGTCTGCCACTTCCTCCATTATAAAAGCTCTTTCTTGAAGTCATATTTTATGGGAGAAACTTTTCCCCATTCTACCTCTTCCTTCTCTCTTCTTCCAATATATTGCTCTTTCTCAACCCCTCACTTTTTTTGAGATCATTTTCACATAATTGACTCACACCCATAATCTTTGTCTATGTAAGCTCATTTTAACTTCCCTAAGAATGAAAAATTTCTTATGAATGACATGAATCAGAGGTTGAGGGAAATAGTCCCAATCAAGGCTATATAGATATCACCTCATCTGAATCTTAGTGTTAGCCAATGTCTGAATTTAAACTTCAGGTCTTGTGATTCCATGTCCAACACTCTTTCTATCTATTATACCAAGCTGTCTAGTACAGTACCTGACTGGGACAGAAATACAAGAGAAATTAGTCCCTTAGTTCAAGGAACTTAAATTGTATTGTGAAGTGGCACAGTGCTTTGCATTTAGTAGTGGTAGTTGTTCAGTCATTTCAGTCATGTCTTAATCTTTGTATCCCTGTGTCTGGTGAATTGAATTGAGTTAAAATGCATTGTGTTTCAGTTGTTTAATAATGAAGTAGTTTATTTGTAATAAGGCACAAATCCAATATTCCAGAAAAGAAGCAAACCAGAAAGTAAATTAAATATTTTATTTTCATTGTCTCTTTATTCTTTTTACTCATCTTTTAACCATACCTTTCTTAATTCCCTGTAAAAATATGAATTATTATTATCATAATCAGCCCCTTCATACACTATATCATAATTCAATGAAATAGCATTACAAAGTCCACCACCCACTCATGCTAATGAAAAAAATATATAAAGAAAGACTGGGAAAACTCTACAAGAGAGTTGAGAGAACTACAGCTCTACTTCTTTGTTAATTTTAGTTTCAAAGTAGAGTTGTTTGTATCTTGCTAGCAATTTCCTTCTCAGGACAACCTCTGCACCTTGTGCAAAAGTGGTCAGAGAATAGGAGTGAAAAATAATTTGATTTTTTCCCCCTCTCTACTATTTCCTTTTTTCAATTTTCAGACAGGCAATGGAAAAGAAAGTACTTCAGATTCTATTGTTTCCTGAAGCCCATCTGACTTTGTACAAAACCAGTCCACTAACAGCTTTTGCCTCCATTCTGACCCCCTCACTTTTCTTTTTTCTTTCTTTCTTTCCACTCTCCTCTTCTTTCTTTTCCTTTTTTTCTCTCTCTCCTTTCCCTTTCCCCTCTTTCCCCCTTACATTTCTCTTTTCGTTCTCTCCTCTCTCTGTTTTCCTGTCTCCCTCTCCTACTCTCCTCTCTCTTCCCTTTTATTCTTCTTCTCTCCTTTCTCCTTCCAGCTGCTTTGGTACCAGCCTCACAGTTGAGTATAGGAGGAAAGATATAGGCAAGAAGAAAGGAAACAAAGAGAGGCTAGAAGAAGGAATATGGATATATGCAACTTATTAAATAGCATTATAGAAAATAATATAACATTATTAAAAATGCAGCCTGTCATATATTTCCAGTTTCCTGAGATATAATACCAGCAAACAACACTGAACTATCAGCTCTCCTTTAGACTTGGTCTACTATGTCAAAGAAAACTCTTCACTCCACTTACTCTACCCCTGGATGTCAGATATTGGAAGTACCTTACTTCTTTACCCTTTCCCTCTGACTGGTTGTTTCCTCCCAGAAACTCCATTTTAAATGCTATATTCCTGACTTTCTGGTTTTTTCTCTGCTATTTCCCTCTGCTCTCCTCCAATTTATTTCATCTCCTTCTTTCCTTTGTTTTCAGCTTCCTCTGATGTGTTGTTTTCCTCTATAAGAATAAAAGCTCTTTGAAAGCAAGAATTGTCTGTCTTTCTGCTTGTATTTGTATTCCCATCAGGTACTTCAGCACATAATAAGCATTTAATAAATGCTTTTTGACTTGATTGTAATAAATTGAATGCTAGACCTGGAGACATTGGAGCTGGCCCTGTCTGTATGAATTTGGGCATGATTTAGTGTTCCTTAGTGTACCTCTTCTATAAAATGAAGGAACTGGGCTAGATTAATTGTGGATTCTTTCCTGAACTGTCTATGATCTTATTTTATTCAATTTGTTTTTCTTAAGTTCATCCTGATAATGTACTAGGGATAGAAAGATGAAAAATGATTTAAACTTTGCCCTCAAAGGGGAAAATAGAGTTTACAACATGAAAATGGGGCTAAGGTGAGCACATAGGAATGTCATAATATAGAAGAATATACAGACAGACAGACAGATAGATAGATAGATAGAACCTTTACTAAGCTCTGAGTGTATGTTACCTTTCTTCTAAGCACTGGAGATACATATAAAGCAAGCATGACAGTACCTGCACTACAAAAGTTAATGTTCTAATAAGGGGAAGGGATGAAGGGATGAAGGGATGAAGGAGAAAGTGAGAGGAAAAAGTTTGTGGAATAGAGGTTGGCTTTCTGGGAAAAGTAATAGAAATCTTCACCTGTCAAATCCAAGAGGGATGGAATATAAACTTTCACTGAACACATAGGAAAATGAGTATAAACAGACTTCATGGAAGAAGGAGAATGTTGGTATGTTCCTAAAGGAAGAAAAGCATTTCAAGATGTAGAGGAAGTGAGTTCCAGGCTCAGGATGGGGTGTTTTGTTAGGTTTTCTTCTGAGCAGAAAGGTAATGGACTTGTACATTAAGATTTCTCTAGCAGTTGTATAAAGGATACCTTTGAGAAGAGAGAGATTAGAAGAAAGATTAATTAAGACATTACTAAAATAATTTAGACATAAAGAAAGGAGAATCTGAACTAGGATAGTAGCCATTTAAGTGAAGAGGAGAGACACAAATGGAAAAGATATTGTCAAGATGTGTGGGGTAAAGGAAGGAGAAGAGTCAAAGATTCCCCATTCAGGAGACTTGCCCAGCTAACACACACAGCTAACATGTGTCAGAAGTGGAACTGTTACCTTGTTCTTCTTGCCTTTGAAGCCATCTCTGTATTAAAATGTGATGTCTCTCTGTTTTATGGATTTTAGTTCATTAAATTTTAGAACTGGAAAAAATATTAGAGATCCTATAATTAAATCTTGTCATTTTACAGATGAGAAAACTGAGGTCCAAGGAAATTAAGCAGTTTGCTTAATGGCGCAGAATTGCTTGGTACTGGGTCAGGGTCTCCTGATTCCCTGTCCTGTTATCCTGTATATATCACGTTCCCTCTCCCTTGTAACATTTCTCTCTAGACCTTTTACATTCACATGTAATCATAAAAGATTTATGCATAATACATAATTTCATATTGGATGCCTTTGTACAATTTTATTGTCCCATTGATGTATATCTGGGTATATATTATATTCTAATAGTGGGCTTTGATTCATAACATAATTGTCCATAAATACCAAGGTGACTTACTATTAGAACATTGTACACTCCCTGCATAATTGTACCCTCTTTTCCAATTATTAGATACCTCATATGCTTGTTAATAGGAAGAAAAATGTTCCTTAGCTTTTGAACTTTCAATCTCATTAAACTGAGAAATGGTTGGAGCCTTTGTGTCCTAAGGCTGTGCTTTTGTCTAGTGTGATGATTGCCTTTAGGAATTTAACTACCCCTAATTAGATAGTCACATGAGTTGGGCTGATCAACTACATCAGCATATCTATCAGTCTTTGGCAGATCTCTGCCAAAGATGCACACTTGTGGTTTGGCAGGAATTCTTGGGTTCTTCCCAATGTGAAGTCAATGGAAGGCCCATGGAGGGAAGAGATCCAGACTAAACATTTAGGATTAAAGGTAGACTAGTCCCTGCATTTAGTGAATCCAGAAGGGTAGATATAATTTATAAGCCTGTAATCAGAGCTCATAATACAATAATTCTAGGATAGCATTGAAAGGTCAGGAACTAAACTAAGTGGGATGAGAGCCAGATTAATCAAAAAATGCTTCCTGGAATAGATAAACCTTGGATTTAAAAAATGAAGACTATGGCCTGTGATTAGCAGCATGGTGTATTGGAATAAGCAAGGGGTCTAGAATCCGAAGCTCTGGATTTAATCCAAAACTCTGCTATACACTATATTACCTGTGTTACCATAGTCACTATCTCTAAATCTCTGTGAACTTTCATTTCTTGATTGATAAGGGAAGAGAAGGAAGAAGTTGGACTAGATGATTTCTGATTTCTTACAGTTTTGAAATTATGTGACTTTGGCATTTGTTGGTGAAGATGTGAATTGTCCCAGGCATTCCGGAAAGCATTTTGAATCCTTATCTCAAGAGTTACTGAACATACTCTTTGATCTAGCTATATCCTCCAAAAAATCAAAGATAGAAGAAAAGGAACTCATATGCTTAAAAACATAATTAAAGTAGCTTTCTTTTTATGGGGACAAAGAAGTGGAAATGAAAGGAGTCCCTATCAACTCTTGAATGGCTGAACAAAAATTATGGTAAATGAGATGAATATAATAAAAAATTATTATGCTATATAAAAGGATGAGGATGGATACAGAGAAATCTGGGAAAAATATATATGAATTAATGCAGGATGAAGGGAGAAGAACTAGGAGATGAATTTACATAAGACATTATAAATACAAACAACTTTGAAAGATTTAAGAACTTTGATCAAAGACCTAAAATGATGCATAAGGCTGAAAATGAAGTATGCTAACAACTTCCTAGCAGAGGTGATGAATTCAGAGTACAGATAGAGATTGGGGTAGGGGAACATGATCCAGATGAAAATTTGTAGGTTTTTTATGAATATTGGATACAAAGGTTTTCTCTTTTTCAATGAATTTGGGTGAGGGGAGAAGATAGATTATTGTTATCTAAAAAAAATTTTAAAACAATAAACATACAAACAAAATAAATACATAAATATTGTGACCTCAGTAATGTTACTTCATTTCTCTGAAAATAATAGAGATTATTAGGAATAGAGACAGGCAAAAGCTCAGGTGGACAGGAAAATAAGACAGAGGCTCCTGGTATAGGAAATTACATATTCAAAGGTTCAGAGGTAAAAAGAACTAATTTGTAATTGGGAAAACAGGATTTCATAAAGGACAGACAGTAAGATCAGAGGCATCCAGATGGAAATTTTTATACATTAGGATGGTACCATCATCAGTGCTGTATTTTATAGGACATTAGATACTCCAAACTCCTAATGGAATAAATCTCAATAAAACTGAATTGAGTGAATTTTCTTTTTAAATAATGAAATTTAAAGATAATCTTGACTTTCACATTTCCATTATGGATAAAGATAGTATAGTGTTAGGACTTGAGACTTCACTAGTGGAGGGAATTCTCACTGAATAGCTATTTCTTATCAATGAATATTTTTCCCTTCCCAGTGATTTATAAAGTTGCCCAGAGCATTCAGAAAATAAGGAACTTTCTCAGCCTCCTATAGTTAGTATGTGTCAGAGGACTCAATTAGATGGAAGTGTTCTGACTCCAAGATTGGCTTTTCTCTACTGCACCATTCTGTAACTCACTGGAGACAGCATAGTACAGTTATGGAATCAGAGGATCTGAGTTGAAATCCTGCTTCAGGCAATAGTCATGTTACTTGGGGCAAAGCTAATTAACTTGAGTGATGAAATCTATAATATCCATGCCCAAGATTATATAAGAAAAAAATAACTACCATGAGGCCAATGAAAATTCCTTTAGGGATCAATAAGATTCAATACAACTATCTTTCCTCAGCTATAAGCTGGAATTGGATCAAATGGTCTCTGAAGACTCTCCATCTTTAGATCTAGAAATAATGCTTTATTTTCAAATTATCAGTGACCTTTAGTATAAAAAATATCTTTCTCTGATTATTTGTCTGTCTCTCTATCATTCTACAAATTTTATTGTGAAATTACAATAAACTACTTGAGAAATTTTATGTTACTCCATTTCTGTAGTGCTCTTCTTTATTGCATATATGTGTGTGTGTGTGTGTGTGTAAATATATATAGCCTGATGATAGGGAATTATTGCAAACATTTGGCATTCTTGGATGTGCTTCCATTTAAAATAAATGTAGTATAGTGAGTATAGTGAAATACTATGGTTGTATTGAACCTTATTGATCCCTTAAGGAATTCTCATTGGAGCCATATTAAGTTTGGCTGACATATCATTTTGTGCATGAATGTTACAAATCTCATCATCCTACTTAAGTAAGTTTTGTAGAAGAGTCCAAAATTCTCCAACATGTGCAAACCTGTATCAGTTGCAAGAAGCAGAAAGTTCATGACTAGCCAAAGCAGAATCATACTTCTATTGATCGCTTATTCTGTGATATAACATGTTCAAAGATACATGAGATTGATTTGTAGACTCTAACTATGATATTCAAAAACCAATGTTTTGCACCCATTGTGAGAAAATCTAGAAGGACAGTTTTCCTAGGCATTAGCCCTATTGATTGCAAATGAGAATAAAATTCATTTAAGTAACAGGTGTGATATGTGATTTGTTAAAAAACAAAACAAAACAATCTTCTTTTTTTAACAATATTTAGGCTTGGTTTTTTATGCCTTTCATTTTATAAGGGCCATTCAAATTCTGAAAGGGGCTCATGTTTCATTGTCTTGGTTACTTGCCCATTTTATTCTGTAATTTCATTGGGTGGATAGAAGTCATTCAATTAATCAATTGCCCCATTACACAAATAAAAGAATTAAATACAGAAAGAGACTTCTCTTCTTCCTTACACAAATAGAAAAATGGGACAGCAACCTCTACAGGAAAATTTAGAAGACAGCAAGAAAAGTTTCAGTCATTCCTTATCTACTCACTTTTCTGTATGTTCCAGGGGTTAAAATAGAAATATGCAGTTTCATCATCTGCTCTTTTCTCTGTTGATTTTCATGACAGTACTCTTTCTTATTTCTCCTTCATGATTGTTCCTTCTCAGTCTCTTTTGTTGGATCTTCATCCAAATCATGTCCATTAATCCTGTGTCTTTTCTAGGGCTCTGTGCTGAGAACCTTCTTTTCCTTCTCTAGTGTTTTACTTAGTCATCTCATATCTCTTTTAAATTTAAATGATCATTTCTATGCAGATAATTTTTAGATGGATTTATTCAGCCTAATTCTGCTGACTTCTAATCTTGACTATTTCCTACTG
>JAJPUD010004656.1:174521-187817 GCA_023553655.1 Myrmecobius fasciatus | reverse complement strand
ACTGAATGTGGATCAAATCATAGTATTTTCACCTTTTTGTTTTTTTCCTTGCTTTTTCTTTTTTTGCTTTTTTCATATTGGTATGATTTTTCTTTTACAATACAATATATGTGAAAATGTATTTAAAAGGATTGCCCATATTTAATCTACATCAGATTTCTAAACACTCTCTTCCAGGAAATCCTGAAAGAAAACTGCCCTGAGATTGTAGAATCAGAAGGCAAAATCACCATTGAAAGAATTCACCAATCACCTCCTGAAAGAGACCCCAAAATTAAAACCCCCAGGAATATCGTGGCTAAATTTCAGGACTATAGCACCAAGGAAAAGATTCTGCTAGCAGCTAGAAAGAAACAATTCAAATACCGAGGGTCAATAATTAGAATCAGACACTATCTGTCAGTCTCCACATTGAAGGATGGAAGGCCTGGAACCAGGTATTCTAAAAGGCAAAAAGAAGTTGGATTACAGCTAAGAATAACCTATCCAGCTAGAATGAGCATTATCCTACAGGGAAGATGATGTCATTTAATGATATAGGTGAATTTCACCTATTTCTAATGAAAACACCAGATGTGAACAAAAAATTCGACATCCAAACACAGAACTCAAGAGATGCATAAAAAGGCAAAAAGGAAAGGACTCTTGAGAACTTTATTTCTACTATGGGGATAGTTAAAGTTTGGGGGTATAATTAACTAGATATTACTTTGATAATATGAAAAACAAAACTAGAGGGGGAAAGATTGTCATACTAGGGAAAACAGGGAAAAAGTGGTAAAATAAGATCTAAAAAAGAGGTAAAAACAAGGTAAAATCTCTTAAAGAGGCAAAGAAAAACTAATATAATTGAGAGAAAGAGGGGAGAGAGATGAGCATTGTGTGAATCTTACAATCATGAGGTTGGGCTCTAAAAGTGTATATCAGACACCTGATTTCACATAGAAACTTGTCTGTTGCTAGAGGAAAGTGGAAGGGAAAGGAGGAAAAGAAAGGGATAAACTAATAGAAGGGGAAATAGAAGAATGAGGGGAAAGGAGTAAAAAAGGGGAGAGGGGATCTAAAGGATTCTGGATTGTTTGGGGGAGGGGATCATCAAAGCAAAGTACTGAGAAGTGGGGAAGGGAGAAAGGGGAAAAGAAAGGGGAAAACATAATTTGGGTAAATAAGATGGCAGGAAATAAAGAATTAGTTATTCTAACTGTGAATGTGAATGGGATGAACTCTCCCATAAAGCAGAAGCGGATAGCAGACTGGATTAAAAATCAGAATCCCACAATATGTTGTCTACAAGAAACACATCTAAAACATAGTGACACATATAGGATGAAGGTAAAAGGCTCGAGCAGAAAATATTATGCTTCAGGTGAACAAAAAAAAGCAGGGGTAGCAATCCTTATCTCAGACCAAGTAAAAGCCAAGATAGATCTAATCAAAAGAGATAAGGAAGGAAACTATATTTTATTAAAGGGTACCATAGATAATGTAGCAATATCAATACTAAATATATATGCACTAAGTGCAATAGTATCCAAATTCCTAGGAAAGAAATTAAGAGAAATGCAGGAAGAAATAAATAGGCGAACTATAATAGTGAGGGATCTCAATCTCTCTCTCTCGGAATTAGATAAATCAAACCACAAAATAAACAAGAAAGAAACTAGGGAGATAAACCAATTGTAAGAAAAGTTGGGTAGGATAGATCTATGGAGAAAATGAATGGAGACAGTAGGGAGTTTACTTTTTTCTCAGCAGTCCATGGAATTTATACAAAAATTGAACATGTGTTAGGGCGTAAAAACCTCAAAATCAAATGCAGAAAGGCAGAAATAGTAAATGCATCCTTTTCAGATCATGATGCAATAAAAATCTCATGCAATATAAGGCCAGGAGAAAATAGACCAAAAGTTAATTAAAAACCCTCAATTAAATACCAAATTGGAAATTCTAAATATAAAAGGAGAAATTAATAATATTGAAAATAAGAAAACTATTGAATTAATAAATAAAACTAAGAGTTGGTTCTATGAAAAAAACAACAAAAGAGATAAGCCTTTAGTTAATTTGATAAGAAAAAGGAAAGAGGAAAATCAAATTGTTAGTCTCAAGAATGATAAGGGAGAACTTTCCTCCAATGAAGAGGAAATTAGAGCAATAATTATGAGTTACTTTGCCCAACTTTATGCCAATAAATTTGATAATCTAAATGAAATGGAGGAATATCTACAAAAATATAGATTGCCCAGGTTAACAGAAGAGGATATAAATTATTTAAATAGCCCCATATTAGAAAAAGAAATAGAATAAGCTATTTACCAACTCCCTAAGAAAAAATATCCAGGGCCAGATGGATTTACATGTGAATTCTACCAAACATTCAAAAAACAATTAATTCCAATACTATATAAACTATTTGAAAAAATAGGGACAGAAGGTATACTGCAAAATCCTTCTATGAGACCAATATGGTGCTGATAACTAAACCAGGTAGGGAGAAAACAGAGAAAGAAAATTATAGACCAATTTCACTGATGAATATTGATGCAAAAATTTTAAATAAGTTATTAGCAACGAGTTTACAGAAAGTCATCCCCAGGATAGTACACTATGACCAAGTAGGATTTATACCAGGGATGCAGGGCTGGTTCAATATTAGGAAAATTATCAACATAATTAATTATATCAATAACCAAACTATCAAAAACCATATGATTATTTCAATAGATGCAGAAAAAGCATTTGATAAAATATAACACCCCTTCCTATTAAAAACACGAGAGAGTATAGGAATAAATGCGCTTTTCCTTAAAACGATCAGTAGCATCTATTTAAAACCATCAGCAAGCATCATATGTAATGGAGACAAGCTAGAACCATTCCCAATAAGATCAGGAGTGAAACAAGGCTGCCCATTTTCACCATTACTATTTAATATTGTATGAGAAATGTTAGCTTTAGCAATAAGAGAAGAAAAAGACATAAAAGGAATCAGAGTAGGTAATGAAGAAACCAAATTATCACTCTTTGCAGATGACATGATAGTATACTTAGAGAACCCTAGAGACTCATCTAAAAAACTACTAGAAACAATTCACAACTTTAGCAAAGTGGCAGGATTCAAAATTAATCCACATAAATCATCAGCATTTTTATATATTACCAACAAAGTTCAGCAGCAAGAGACACAAAAAGAAATTCCATTCCAAATAGCAGATGATAGGATAAAATATTTGGGAATCTATCTGCCAAGGAAAAGTCAGAAACTATATGATCTAAACTTCAAAACACTTTCCACACAAATAAAATCAGACCTAATCAGTTGGAAAAATGTTAAGTGCTCACGGGTAGGTAGAGCCAATATAATAAAAATGACAATACTACCCAAACTAATCTACTTATTTAGTGCCATACCAATCAAACTCCCAAGAAATTATTTTACACATCTAGAAAAAATAGTAGCAAAGTTCATCTGGAAAAACAAAAGGTCAAGGATTCCAAGGGAATTAATGAAAAAAAAGGCAGATGAAGGTGGCCTTGCTGTACCAGATCTAAAACTATATTATAAAGTAGCGGTCATCAAAATCATTTGGTACTGGCTAAGAAATAGAGCAGTCGATCAGTGGCATAGGAGAGGTTATCAGGACAATCTAGGCAATAACTACAACAATTTAGTGTTTGATAAACCCAAAGACCCCAGCTTTGGGATAAGTACTCACTATTTGGCAAGAACTGCTGGGAAAATTGGAAACTAGTGTGGAAGAAATTAGGGCTTGACCCATACCTAACACCACATACCAAGATAAGATCTAAATGGGGTCATGACCTACATATAAAGAGTGATATTGTAAGCAAATCAGAGGAACGTAGTATAGTTTACCTCTCAGACCTGTGCAGATGGAATAAATTTATATCCATGGAAGATCTGGAACTCCTAATTGAACACCAGATGGATAATTTTTGATTATATTAAGTTAAAAAGTTTCTGTACAAATAAAACTAAGGCAGACAAGATTAGGAGGGAAGCATCAAATTGGGAAATCATCTTTACATTTAATGGTTCTGATAAAGGCCTCATTTCTAAAATATATAGAGAATTGTCTCATATATATAAGAATTCAAGCCACTCTTCAATAGATAAGTGGTCAAGGGATATGAACAGACAATTTTCAGATGATGAAATTAAAACCATCTCTAGTCATATGAAAAGTTGCTCCAAATCACTATTGATCAGAGAAATGCAAATTAAGACAACTCTGAGATACCACTATACACCTGTCAGATTGGCTAAAATGACAGGAAAAGATAACGATGAATGTTGGAGGGGATGTGGGCGGGCTGGGACACTAATACATTGTTGGTGGAACTGTGAACGGAGACAACCATTCTGGAGAGCAATTTGGAGCTATGCTCAAAAAGTTGTCAAACTTTGCATACCCTTTGACCCAGCAGTGTTTCTACTGGGCCTATATCCCAAAGAGATCTTAGAGGAGGGAAAGGGACCCACATGTGCAAGAATGTTTGTGGCAGCCCTTTTTGTAGTGGCAAGAAACTGGAAATTGAAAAGATGCCCATCAATTGGAGAATGGCTGAATAAATTATGGTATATGAATGTTATGGAATATTATTGCTCTGTAAGAAACGACCAGCAGGACGATTTCAGAGAGGCCTGGAGGGACTTGCATGAACTGATGCTGAGTGAAACGAGCAGAACCAGGAGATCATCATGCACAGCAACAACAGTATTTCATGATGATCAATTCTGATGGACATGGCTCTCTGCAACCAAGAATTGTCTCAAACCAGTTCCAATTGTTCACTGAAGAAAACCATATACACCCAGAGAGAGGGAAATGAAATATGGACCACAACATAACATTTTCATGATCTCTATTGATATTTGCTTGCATTGTGTTGCCTTTCTCTGATTCTTTTTTTTTTCTTGTAAATAGGATTTTTCTTGCATAACTTCTCAAGCATTTCAACATTATTAACATGTAGTGAACTTCCTGCCATCTAGGGGAGGGAAGGGGACTGGGGGTAAAATTTGTATTGGAAAGCTTTGTAAAGATCAAGGTTGGGGAACTACCCATACATATGTTATACAAATAAAAAGCTTAAAATTAAAAATTAAAAAAAAAATAAAGTATATGTCTCCTCCCATATCAGTTTCCCATTGCTCTTCCACCATGCAGTTATTCATTGACATCTGAGCTCATTGATAGAGCCTAATAATATTGATCTAAAAGGGTCTCATTGACCTCACTTGAGTTTTATCACCATGGTTCCTTATAATCAACAATAATTAACAAAAAAAATTAACAAAATAGCCCCATTATAATTTACCCTTACCTGTTAAACGTATTAAAGAGTTAGGAGCTATTCTTTGTCAAGCTATACTGCTTATGGGATTTGCATTTTAACCAGGAATTTCTAAACTTACAAAACCTTAACCAGATATAAGTATTAAAAAATGGTGCAATCACATATATTATTTTTATTCTATCATTTACAAGATCCTATATAGTTTGTATATCAGCTCGTTTGCATGTGTATTAGATTACAAAATCTAATAGAACATCACATGATGATCAGACTTCTCAGTAAATAAGTATATAAAAGCAATCTTACTATAATTAGATTTTTTTTGTGATAATATAACCTGTTTTGGATCAATGGCTTTTTTTGGATTAGGGTTATTTGACAAAATATTCATGGAAATTTGACTCTTTAACATCAAAGGTTTTTCTATAGCACATTTATGTGTTTATTTGTCCAAAGTCATTAATCTCAATATAGATGTGTAAGCTAAAAGTTTCATATAAAAGCATACTGGATCATAAACCAGTAGAGATCCATGCTCTTTGTCCTTACATTGAGACATCTTTCTAAGTGAATTGAAACAAGTATTTCCAGATTAACCATATTTTCTTTGGGGACAGTATTATGAGCTTAGATTAATGCTGTAGACCTTGTATACCTGGCTAGCAGCAAGGAATTTGACAACTATCATTTTGTTTTCATTGCAAAAGGACATTTTTAAAATGAAATTATATAAAAACGCAAGAAAATAATCTCTCAAGGCTCATCTGTACCACAAAGGATAGTGGATTACAACATATACCTGCTAAGTAAATGCCAGATATTCGTAGAGAGAAGAGAATATAAAATCCTGAGGGAATCAGAGGGCTTCAGGACAATGATAGCACATGCTCTGTGCCTTGAAGAAAGATAAGAATGCTGAAAGGCAGAGACAATAAAGAAGTACCTCTGAAATATGGGGGATGACTTAGAAATATCAGAATAATGTATTTCCATATATTTCTAGGGACAATATGGAAAGATTCAGGCTCTGATATAATCCTTACATTTACATAATTTTTTTTAAATTTTATTTTTACTTTATGGGGAAACATTCATTTTCCTAATATAGCACATTAAAATATGATTGCATATGACATTGTAAATATGTTACATACAACTTACTGTTCCTTTAAGATGTTAACCAAATTATCATGTAAATTTCTTTTTCCCCCCTTTCCTCCCATAGAGATGGCTACCATGAAACAAATAGATATGTGAAAGTAAAATTGTTCCATACATATTTATATTTATCAGTTCTTTCTCTAGATACTGGAGACATCTTTCTTCATATTTCCTTCTTAGTTAACCTAGGTTTTTATAATAGTCCAATTACTCAAAATTGTTCTTAAAATTATATTGTTCTTACTGTTTACAATATTCTCCCCATTTTATTCATTTCACTATTCATTATTTAAGGTATTTCCATGTTTTCCCCCCCAAAAGCATTGAATTCATCAATTCATAAAGCATGGTAGTGTTTAAATACAGTTATATACAACCTATTCAAATATTCTGTAATTGATTGACATTCCTGTAATTTCCATTTTTTTACCACCACAAAGAAAACTGCTGCAAACATTTTAGAACATATAAGTTCTTTTTCTTTTTACCTAATTAATTTTGAAAATAGAACAAATACAGATATTGCTTGTTCAAAGGCTATTAGGAGTCTCATGACTCTTTCTACATAATTCCAGATTGCTCTCCAAAATGATTAGATCAGTTCACAATTTTACCAACAATGAATTAATATCCCGATTTTTTTTCATATCCCCTCGAACATTGGTCACTTCCTGCTAGTGTTTTAGTAAATCTGATGAGTATAAAATAATATTTTGAGTTGTTTTCATTTGTATTTCTTTAATCAATAATAATTTAGAGCAGTTTTTCATATTACATTTTTTGATTTCTTTATTGGAAAATTGCATATTTACATCTTTTGACCATTTATTAATAGTACAATAACTTGTAATTTTATATATTTCACAAAATTCTTTATATAGTTTAGACATGAGAAAATTAACTGGTAAACTGGTCATAATTCTTGACCAATTTTCTGCTGCCCTGTTATTTGACTACATTTGTTTTATTTGTACAAAACATTTTTACTTTAATGTAGTCAAAACAAATTATTTCATACTTAACTTTGCTCTCCATCTCTTATTTATTCATAAATTTTTTGCCTGCCCATATGTCTAATAAGTAATATGATTTGTAATTTTGTAAAATCTTTTGTTATATCTAGGTTGTGTTTCAATTTTGACCTTATCGTAGTAAATGATATAAGATATTGGTATATGTCTAATTTATGCCATACTGCCAACTGCAGTTTATACAGTTACTAATTGCAAAGAGTGATGGAGGAGAGAAGTCTTATGGGAAACTTAATAAATTAATTCATCATATTCTTTGATTTTCAGTAGCATCACTAAAAAAAATTAAAAAACATTGGTTATTTTGGAAAGTATGGTTGATTTGTACAACCTAACTGAAGCCAAAAACCTGACAGATTACACAGAAACTTCAAAACAGGATCAAAAGAATTAGAGTTCTAGATGGTAAAATTTTATTAAAAATAACAATGTAAGAATGTAAGTTGCATTTTAATTGACAGATACTTTCAATTGTGGATGGTGTTTCTAATTCAACCATATCTAGTCAAATCACTGACTAAAGAAAATAAATAGCATGAAGAATTAAAATGATAAAAAAAAGATATTGTATAGAATGGGCTACTCTAAATTAACCTATTTAAATAAGATATTTATACCAAAAGGTAGGAAATGGATAGAGAGAACACCAATGTGATTAAAACAACTACATGAATAAATTAAATTCATGTAAATCATGTCATAAAAGATAATCTGAAAGAATCTGTAGATGACTTGAACTGACAAATATTTGATTACTTGACCCAGTGGAGATATGTAAAAAGAAAACAGCTTGGGGAGAAAATGCACATTTAATTATAGTAAGTTTATTTACATTTAAAACACATTGCTTTATAAATCATGTATGGAGAGAAAAATCAGAGCAAAAAGGAAAAAACATGGGAGAGATAAAAAACCAAAAGAAGGGAACATAGCATATGTTAACTTACATTCATTCTCCTTAGTTCCTTTTCAGGATGCAGATGGCAATTTCTGTCAAAAATCTATTGGGATTGCTTTGGATCACTGAACTACTGAGAAGAAACAAGTCTTTCATAGTTTTTTTTTTTTTTTTAATTTCACATTCTTGCTGTGATAAGTATGTATAAATGTGTTCCCAGTTCAGTTTGTTTCACTCAGCATCAGTTCATGTAAATCTTTCCAGGCCTTTCTATAATCAGATTGTCCATCTTTTTTTTTTTTTTATAAAACAATAATATTACATTACCTTCATGTACCACAGCTTGTTCAGCCATTTCCCAATTGATAGATATCCACTCCTTTTCCAATTCCTGCTGATAAGTTGCATTAATCTTTTTGCTAGAATTTTATTTAATTTTTTTGCATCAATATGCATGTCTATAATACTCTTTTTCTGTTTTGATCTGAATTTGTGTTTTGGTCTGTCCTGTCACCATAATAGCTTTCTATATTTAAGGTTCTCTTATGTTTCCTGCTCATTTTCTTTTCTTTTGGTATTTCCACTTTATTTATTTTTCAGGTTGAGCTCTTCTCCTGGGGTAAAGGTGATGCTGTCCCAAGTTTTCTTTGCAGTTCTGTGCCTTCTTTTTAAGCAAAAGTGCTTCTTGTTTTGTAGGAGGTAACTTTGACTGCTCTGTTCAGGAAACAGCCTGGTTTCCTAAAGTTTGACTTCTGAGCTGGGACTTGAAGCTACCCCACTGAATTTCTTCTCTACTGATCTAGAAATGATGATCTTAATTGCTGATTTGCTATGATCACAGATCGTTCCCAGAGTCTATTTGATCTGTGCTGAACACTCTTTTCATCCCGATGAGATTGAGGTTTCTCAAAGTTTTTTCAGTCACTTTTGATCTGGAGAGTTGTTTCATTCCAACAGACTCGGTTCATTTTCAAGGGAAACTGGGAGTCCTCAAGCAGCTTCCTGACTTTACTCCTCCATCTTAACTCCAACCCTAGAATTCATAAATTCATTTACAAAAAAATTTACAAAGAAGTATGGTGGATTATAAATCAAGTTACCTTAGAAAGCATTAAGAAGCAATAGAGAAAAAACAAAAAACATAAGTAAAGTTTTGTGAATGGTCTAACAAAGCATTATCATCACAAGGATGTTTAGAATAAAAATTAAAGAAGGATACTCAATAAATTGAAAATATATGTTAAAATATTGATTTCAAATTTTCTATTCCTTTTTGAGAACAGTGAAACAGCCCCCTCTAAACTGTAATATAATAGTGCTGGAGGAATTCCTGAAAGTAATAAAAATGAAATTGAGGTAAACAAATAGAGTAAGAGAATTTAGACTACACCAAATACCCATAAAGAAAGCTCATGCTATGGGACTTTGAGGGCATTAAAGGAAATTCTGAAGGAATATAAAAGAGAGAATGCTAATGTCATCCCACAACACCAAACACCCACATATATCAATTTATAACATTACCTCAAAATCATGAACATGAGAATATCAATAATATTCAATCTATATGCCCATTTCCTTTCCAGAAAAGTGTTTATGAGAATTATGTAGATATACATCAAGTGCATCACTGATGAGCATATTAAAAGTGATGCAGCAGGATTATTTCAGTATTGTTTCTTAATAATAGAGTATATTTTTATCATTTCTCAGTTGCAGTAGCACACACTCATTTTGAATTATAATTTTCTGAGGGAGAGTGCAATGTGATTATCATCTCCCAAATTCAGAACACTGTCTCTTCAATTCAATGTGAGTTTTTGTTAGCTTTTTCAGTTAGTCTACCATATTCAGTTTAAATTGAGATTGTGGTACACACACGCACATACACATACACATACACACAAATGTAAATGTAAATACACACATGTATATATACATACACACACATATACATGTCTATTACTTAGCCATTCTTCACCTTTTGGGAGATATAGTTAATTATTTGAATATAAATGTAAAAATGTATAGTTAATTATTGAATGGATATCAGCTCTAATTTTAAAGATAGCTCTTTTAACAGATTAAGTAAAAACATATAAAATTTACACATATGCTATTTCTCATCCAATAACATTCTTCCTCATGTCCTCACACAATTATTTCATAGAGAACTCATCCACTATGTTTGGGATCAACTTCTAGTGCTCATCCTTACATGGTTAATATTATATGCATCCCCCCCATGCATTAATTTTTGCTTTTGTTATAACTATGTGAGGCAGCAATCTCTTACCCTATTTTAAAATTTTAATCACATAAGTTATGTAACTTTTTAATGAAATTGATCATTTAATAAATTATAATCACACTCCTCTTTTAATTGCTTTTTGGAAAATTTAGAATTTTTTTTAATATTTTGATGCCATAAGATAGGCACAGAGTAGGTTTGGCTTTTGTTTGTTTCTTTGGACCAAACTTGTGACTTTATCATTATAGGCATTCAAATTGAGAAAACTCTTTATGAATGCAGATTGACTCTTGCTCAGCAATTTATGTTTAGAGATATTTGTCAAAAACTGAAAAGCTAACTGTTTTTTTATCAGGTTCATAAAACCAATATGTCTCAGAGTTTGAACAAACATGAAACTAGGCTTTCCTGACTCCAAGGTTGGCTCTATTAACTATTCAGACTTCTCTCTATATTAAAGGAATATTGTTGAAAAAAAAGTTGGCTCAGTGAGATACTTGAAGTCCTCATAAACACTGTACAGCTTCCCAAGTGAACCAAAAGCCATCTAAAATAGGTCTTGGATATTATAATCTGAACAACAAATCTTATTTATATTTAAATTGTTTTTCTCTGTGGATATTTAGGCCAAATTTTGGAGTGATTGCATTCATCTTTATTACATATCAACTCATTAAAGATTTGACCAAACATTCTATCAAATTAATGACTATATTTTTAGTAGTATCACTGTTATTCATCATGTTAACTATCTGCTTTAGATTTATATCATGTGTAAATTTGATAAGCTTTTCATTTATGCAAAGGCCTATGCTTGTGGTAGTTCACTAGAAATGGTCTTACCAGTTGATATTAAGATATTAATTGCTGTACTTTATATTTATCCATTTAATACATTCTGAAGCTCTATTAAGCTATAAGCACCAGAGGTATCAAACTCATGATTTGTAACCCTTCTGCCTTTGTAAACTTTCCAGGACAGATAAAATCATGTGAAAACATAATTGGAAAATGTTTAAAAATAATAAAAATGCAATCAGCATATATAATGTTAATTTGTGATTTTCTAAGTTATTATGCAAACAACTGGGATTTGTTTTTTTTTTTGTTGTTGTTTGTTTGTTTGTTTGTTTTATCTAAAGCTTTATATTTTCAAAACATATGCATGGATAAGTTTTCAACATTGACCCTTGCAAAACCTTTTTTCCCCTTTGCCCCCACCTCCTCCCCCAGATAGCAAGTAATCCAGTATATATTTTTTTGTTGTTGTTGTTTGCTGTTGTTGTTGTTTGTCCTTTGTTTTTTTTATTAAAAGCTTTTTATTTACAAAACATATGAGTGATTTTTCTACATTGACCTTTGCAAAAACTTTTTCTTTCCCAAGCTTTTCCCCTCCTTTCCCCCCCCCATCCCTAGATGACAGGTAATCTAATACATGCTAAATAGGATAAATTATATGACAAATCCAATACAGGTATACATATCTATACAGTTATCTTACTGCACAAGAAACATCAGATCTAGAAAGAGAAGAAGAAAAAAAAAACCTAAGAAGGAAAACAAAATGCATGGAAATATTCACAGAAAGCATTAAAATGCTGTGTTGTGGTCCGTACTCAGTTCCCACAGGCCTCTCTCTGGATGTATATGACTATCTTCACCGCTGAACAATAGGAACTGGTTTGAGTCACATCATTGTTGAAGAGAACCATGTCCATCAGAATTGAACATCATACAGTCTTGTTGCTGTGTATAATATTCCCCTGGTTCTGCTGATTTCACTCAGCATCAGTTCATGCAAGTCTCTCCAGGCCTCTCTAAAATCATCCTGCTGGTTGTTTCTTACAGAACAATAATATTCCATAACATTCATATACCATAATTTATTCATCCATTCTCCAATTGATGGGCATCCTTTCAATTTCCAGTTTCTTGCCACTACAAAAAGGGCTGCCACAAACATTTTTGCACATGTGGGTCCCTTTCCCTCCTTTAAAATCTCTTTGGGATATAGGCCCAGGAGAAACACTGCTGGCTCAAATGGTATGCACAGTTTGATAACTTTTTGGGCATAGTTCCAAATTGCTCTCCAGAATGGTTGGATACGTTCACAGTTCCACCAACAATGTATCAGTGTCCCAGTTTTCCCACATCCCCTCCAACAGTTATCATTATCATTTCCTGTCATTTTAGCCAATCTGACAGGTGTGTAGTGGTATCTCAGAGTTGTCTTAATTTGCATTTCTCTGATCAATAGTGATTTGGAGCACCTTTTCATGTGACCAGAAATAGTTTCAATTTCTTCGTCTGAAAATTGTCTGTTCATATCTTTTGACCATTTATCAATTGGAGAATGGCTTGAATTCTTATATATTTGAGTCAATTCTCTATATATTTTAGAAATGAGGCCTTTACCAGAACCTTTGGATGTAAAAATATTTTCCCAGTTTACTGCTACCCTTCTAATCTTGTCTGCATTCTTTTTGTTTGTACAAAAACTTTTTAACTTGATATAGTTGAACTTATCTATTTTGTGATTAATGATGGCCTCTAGTTCTTCTTTGGTCACAAATTCCTTCCCCCTCCACAGGTCTGAGAGGTAAACCATCCTACATTGTTCTAATTTGTTTATA
>JAJPUD010004656.1:161311-174121 GCA_023553655.1 Myrmecobius fasciatus | reverse complement strand
GTAAAGATGATTTCCCAATTTGATGCTTCCCTCCTAATCTTGTCTGCATTTGTTTTGTTTGTACAGAAACTTTTTAACTTAATATAGTCAAAATTATCCATCTGGTGTTCAATTAGGAGTTCCAAGTCTTCTTTGGACATAAATTTGTTCCATTTCCATAGGTCTGAGGGATAAACTATATTACGTTCTTCTAACTTGCTTACAAAGTCCCTCTTTATATCTAGATCATGAACACATTTAGATCTTATCTTGGTAATTTCTTCCACACTAGTTTCCAATTTTCCCAGCAGTTTTTGCCAAATAGAGAGTATTTATCCCAAAAGCTGTGGTCTTTGGGTTTATCAAACACTAAATTGTTAAGGTTAACGCCTAGGTGGTCCTGATAACCTATCCTGTACCACTGATCCACTGCTCTATTTCTTATCCAGTACCAAATGGTTTTGATGACCACTGCTTTATAATATAGTTTTAGATCTCGTAGAGCAAGGCCACCTTCATCTGCCTTTTTTTTCATTAATTCCCTTGAAATCCTTGATCTTTTTTTTCTTCCAAATGAACTTTGCTACTATTTTTTCTAGATCTCTAAAATAATTTCTTGGGAGTTTGATTGGTATGGCACTAAATAAGTAGATTAGTTTGGGTAGTATTGTCATTTGTATTATGTTTGCTCTGCCTACCCATGAGCACTTAATATTTTTCCAATTGATTAGGTCTGATTTTATTTGTGTGGAAAGTGTTTTGTAGTTTAGTTCGTATAGTTTCTGACTTTTCCTTGGCAGATAGATTCCCAAATATTTTATCCTATCATCTGCTATTTGGAATGGAATTTCTTTTTGTATCTCCTGCTGCTGAGCTTTGTTGGTAATATATAAAAATGCTGATGATTTATGTGGATTAATTTTGAATCCTGCAACTTTGCCAACGTTGTGAATTGTTTCTAGTAGTTTTTTAGTTGAGTCTCTAGGGTTCTCTAAGTATACCATCATGTCATCTGCAAAGAGTGATAATTTGGTTTCTTCATTACCTACTCTGATTCCTTTTATCTCTTTTTCTTCTCTTATTGCTAAAGCTAACATTTCTAATACAATATTAAATAGTAATGGTGACAGTGGGCAGCCTTGTTTCACTCCTGATCTTATTGGGAATGGTTTTAGTTTGTCTCCATTACATATGATGCTTGCTGATGGTTTTTAATAGATGCTACTGATCATTTTAAGGAAAAGCCCATTTATTCCTATACTCTCTAGTGTTTTTAATAGGAAAGGGTGTTGGATTTTGTCAAAGGTTTTTTATGCATCTATTGAGATGATCATATGGTTTTTGTTAATTTGGTTATTAATATAATTAATTATGCTGATAGTTTTCCTAATATTGAACCAGCCCTGCATCCCTGGTATAAATCCTACTTGGTCATAGTGTACTATCCTGGGGATGACTTTCTGTAATCTCATTGCTAAAATCTTATTTAAAATTTTTGCATCAATATTCATTAGGGAAATTGGTCTATAGTTTTATTTCTCTGTTTTTACCCTACCTGGTTTAGCTATCAGCACCATATTGGTCTCATAGAAGGATTGTGGTAGTATACCTTCTCTCCCTATTTTCTCAAATAGTTTGTGTAGTATTGGAATTAATTGTTCTTTGAATGTTTGGTAGAATTCACATGTAAATCCATCTGGCCCTGGAGATTTTTTCTTAGGGAATTGGTTAATAGCTTGTTTTATTTCTTTTTCTGCTATGGGGCTATTTAAATAATTTATATCCTCTTCTGTTAACCTCGGCAATATATATTTTTGTAGATATTCCTCCATTTCATTCAGATTATCAAACTTACTGGCATAAAGTTGGGCAAAGTAACTCCTAATTATTGCTTTAATTTCCTCTTCATTGGAGGAAAGTTTTCCCTTATCATTCTTGAGACTAACAATTTGATTTTCCTCTTTCCTTTTTCTTATCAAATTAACTAAAGGCTTATCTATTTTGTTGGTTTTTTCATAGAACCAACTCTTAGTTTTATTTATTAACTCAATAGTTTTCTTATTTTTGATTTTATTAATTTCTCCTTTTGCTTTTAGAATTTCCAATGTGGTATTTAATTGAGGATTTTTAATTTGTTCTTTTTCTAGTTTTTTTTTTAATAATAAGCTCAATTCATTGATCTTTTCTTTCTCTATTTTATGCAAGTAAGCATCTAGAGATATAAAATTGCCCTTTATAACTGCTTTGGCCATGTCCCACAAATTTTGGTATGTTGTCTCCTTATTGTCATTCTCCTGGATGGAATTATTGATTGTGTCTATGATTTGCTCTTTCACCCATTCATTCTTCAGGATTAGATTATTTAATTTCCAATTAACTTTTGGTTTATTTTCTCCTGGCCTTATATTGCATGTGATTTTTATTGCATCATGATCTGAAAAGGATGCATTTACTATTTCTGCCTTTCTGCATTTGATTTTGAGGTTTTTATACCCTAACACATGGTCAATTTTTGTATAGGTTCCATGGACTGCTGAGAAAAAAGTAAACTCTCTACTGTCTCCAACTTTCTCCATAGATCTATCATACCTAACTTTTCTAACAATTGGTTTATCTCCCTAGTTTCTTTCTTGTTTATTTTGTAGTTTGATTTATCTAATTCTGAGAGAGCAAGGTAGAGATCCCCCACTAGTATCATTTGTCTGTCTATTTCTTCTTGAATCTCTCTTAATTTCTCCCCTAGGAATTTGTGTGCTATTGCACTTGGTGCATATATATTTAGTATAGATATTGCTACATTATCTATGGTACCCTTTAATAAAATATAGTTTCCTTTCTTATCTCTTTTGATTAGATCTATCTTGGCTTTTACTTGATCTGACATTAGGATCGCTACCCCTGCTTTTTTTTGTTCACCTGAAGCATAATATTTTCTGTTCCAGCCATTTACCTTCATCCTATATGTGTCACTGTTTTAAATGTGTTTCTTGTAGACAACATATTTTGGGATTCTGGTTTTTAATCCAGTCTGATATCTGCTTCCGCTTTATGGGAGAGTTCATCCCATTCACATTCACAGTTAGAATAACTAATTCTTTATTTCCTGCCATCTTATTTACCCAAGTTATGTTTTCCCCTTTCCTTTGCCCTTTCTCCCTTCCCCCACCTCAGTACTTTGCTTTTGATGACCCCTCCCCCAAACAATACTCCCCTTTCCTTTCCCCTTTCTCCCTTCTTCCCTCCTCAGTACTTTGCTTTTGATGACCCTTTCCCCCAAACAATACTCTACCCTTTAGATCCCCTCCCCCTGTTTTTACTCCTTTCCCCTGATTCTTCTATTTTCCCTTCTATTAGTTTGTCCCTTACTTTTCCTCCTTTCCCTCCCACTTCCCTCTAGCAACAGACAAGTTTCTATGTGAAATCAAATGTCTGATATACACTTTTAGAGCCCACCCTGATGAGAGTAAGATTTACACAGTGCTCATCTCCCTCCCCTCTTTCTCTCAATTATATTAGGTTTTCTTTGCCTCTTCAAGTGATTTTACCTTGTTTTTACCTCCTTTTTTTTTAGATCTTATTTTACCACTTTTTCCCTCTTTTCCCCAGTATGACAACCTTTTCCCCTCTAGTTCTCTTTTTCATTTTATCAAAGTAATATCTACTTAATTATACCCCCAAACTTTAAGTATCCCCCTAGTAAAAATAAAGTTCTCAAGAGACCTTTCCTTTTTACCTTTTTATGCATCTCTTGAGTTCTGTGTTTGGGTGTTGAATTTTTTGTTCAGATCCGGTCTTTTCATTAGAAATAGAAGAAATTCACCGATATCTTTGAATGACCATCTTCTTCCCTGGAGGATAAAGCTCATTCTAGCTGGATAGGTTATTCTTGGCTGTAATCCAAGTTCCTTTGACCTTCGGAATATCTGGTTCCAAGCCCTTCGATCCTTCAGTGTGGAAGCTGATAGATCCTGTGTGATTCTAATTATTGATCCTCGGTATTTGAATTGTTTCTTTCTAGCTGCTAGCAGAATCTGTTCCTTGGTGCTATAGTCCTGAAATTTAGCCATGATATTCCTTGGGGTCTTAATTTTGGGGTCTCTTTCAGGAGGTGATCGGTGAATTCTTTCAATGTTGATTTTGCCCTTTGATTCTACAATCTCAGGGCAGTTTTCTTTCAGGATTTCCTGGAAGATAGTGTTTAGATTCTTTTTTTCATCATGGCTTTCAGGAAGTCCAATAATCCTTAGATTGTCTCTCCTAGATCTATTTTCCAAGTCAGTTGTTTTTCCTAGGAGATATTTCATATTTTCTTCTAATTTTTCATTTTTTTTTTGTTTTTGTTTGACTGATTCTTCAAGTCTTAGTGAGTCATTCACTTGCATTTGTTCAATTCTTATTTTTAAAGTGTTGTTTTCTTCAGTTACCTTTTTAAGCTCCTTTTGTAACTGGCCAATTTGTTTATTGCACTCTTTTTCCACTTCACTAATTTTATTTTTTAATAAATTGGTGTCTTTTTTATATCTCTTTTGCAGGGCATCATATCCTTCTTGCAAGATATTGTATCCTTCTTGCACTGATTTCACTTTATTTTCCCATTTATCCTCCAGCTCTCTTTTGAGGTTCTTTATGCAATCTTCCAGAAAGGGCTTTTGAAAAGGAGACCAGTGATGGTCCTTGGTGTTTTTTTTCTGGATTTTTGTCTAAAGAAACCTCTGGATCTGAGGTCGTTTCTTTGCCTTGATAAAAGCTGTCTATGGTGAGAGCTCTCTTTTGCTTCTTCATCATTTTTTTTTTTTAGACCGCGTGGATATCTCTTTAAGGTAGGGAAAAAAAATCCGTGGCTGAAGACGCTTTGCCCTGGGGCACTTCAGCGAGTTGACTTAAGGTGCTGGGCCGGTGGGGGCAGGACTAAGTCCGAATTACTCCTTTAACAAGGCAAGTCTGCCAGAACACCTGCCCCCAATTAGGACAGAGTGTCCCAAGTGCCTCAGATAAACTCCAGGTGTTTGGAATTTGGAGTTTGGAGTTTGGAATTTCTTCCACGATGACCTGAGCTGAGTCCCACCCTCACTTCTGGCCTGCATAGGGGTCGTCTATTTATCTCTCTGTCCGAGTCTGACTAACCTGATATGAAGTTATCCAGAGAGCCATGCCCAAATATTTCTGAGTTCGTTGACTTGAAGATCAGTTCAGAGGCTTATTTTATTGTTGATTTGAGAGAAGATCGGAGGAGAGGCAGAAAGTCACCTTTTCACTCCGCCATCTTGGCTCCCCCCCCCCAGACATATACTTTAAAAAAATGTAAAATGCCCCTGAAACAGAAGATTTGAAGAGAAATCTTGTAAATTTAAACTTTGTTTATGTAAAACTGGTTCCATTTTTAAGGTTTTCTTGAGAGGTATAAAAATTGTGATTTAATTATTTTATTTGAGTTATAGAATCTATTCTAGGAATTTGAAATACACATCTTAGATATGCAGATCATTATTTGGTGTGCTTATACTTGGTCTGCTTTGTAGAATGCATTTAACAATAGGGTATTTCTTCCCTTATGATATAATACACACATAACTTACTATCAGAATTATCATTACCTTTGTTTTGTAACATATTGTAGAAAAAACGGAATGATCAGAATTTACGAGAGGCATGAAATAGGACATTGTACTTGTAGTGAGAGGTTACTATTAGTACATATGCTTAGTAGATAATTGCTACATGTTTGTTACTAAACCATTCTATGTCTCAATTTCCTTCTCTCAAAATACAGTAGAGAAAGAGTACAAGACTTAATGACTTCTAAGGTTCAACTATAAATGTATGTACATAGAATTTAAAGAATTCTTTATTATTATAAAAACTATTCTAAGACAATGCCATACAATCTTTGCAGTATCTAAACTTTAGCAATACCAAGGAATTGGGGGAAATAGAAATATATTCCAGAGAGAAATAGTGACACATATTTTCATCTTATTTTTCAAACAATAATCAAATATCATTAAGCTTTGCATTCAGAAAACCATTGCTTAATGCCAGACAGATTCAAACTTTGAGTAAAACATGGGTTCTGAACTTAAAAGTTTATGTAGTGTAATGGAAAGAAGAAGAAAGAAAAAGTCAGAGACACTAATATGATGTAAATATGTGGTTTATTCTTCATCTCTCATTTTCAAAGAAAACCAATACAATATTGCTGTCAATTTATTCTTATCCAGTCTTCTGCTGGGGGAAGTCTTCAACTGCTTGTTTTAGGTATACAACTAACTTACAGATGGGTTTGAGGACTGTTAGTTACCTTCAACCATTTTTAGCCCATTTCCCAAAGCAATTTGGTGTGGCTGCTTCTCATGTTACTTATGGTAGTGTCTTAAAGACAGAAAAGAGCTTAACAAACCTTCAAACTAAAGGTGACAGTCCTTCTTGAATATCCTGTATACCTTAAATTTGTGGTTACTTAATGGACAAAGGAGTTAGTAATATCCCACTAATTTTCTTATTTTCCAAAGCTTTTTAACTTTTATGGAGATACTCCGAAAATTAATGTTTAAAAGTATACTTTAAATATATTCTCCTTGTAATTCTGCCCTTATTTCTCCTCTCTTGGATTACACATACTGTCTTTGAATGAAACTTCAATAACTGCCATTAGTTCTAGGCTAATTCTATGTAATTTTCCATGGGAAGTCTAATTTTATGTACAAGATGTGCTTTAGGGATGATCAGTCTTGAATATTTAGCTAGATGAAGAGTCATTTAAATTCCTCCTTCTATGAATAATCCAGCAGTTGGGCAATCCCAAAACATGCATATGCAATATTTCATTGCATGGTTAACTCTCAAAGCATCTAAATTGTTTGTGGAAAATAGGATAAAATAATATGCAAACCTAAGGGTTTCAAAGAAAGTTATGGAAATAAAAAGAATCATTTTTTTTACTATCATCATCACCATCACTATCACCATCACCACCACCATCATCATCATTATTATCATCGCAACTTGTCAGCATCACAATCCACCATTATCATCCACCTCATAATCACATAGTTGTTTGATATTTAGAAAGCACATAAATATGTCTTTGTCACTATAACTACTTTACCACTACCATCGCCACCACCACTACTAGTACTACTACCATTACTACTATTGCAATTACTACTACTATTACTACTACTACTACTACTACTACTAGTCGTCTTCCTCCTCTTTCTATCTACCTATAACTTACATTTATATAGCATGTTAAAGTATTGCAAGTATATACATGTGCTATGTAATGAGATCCTTACACCAAGCCTTTGAGCTAGGTGTTCTTATTATCTCCATCTTAAAAATGAAGAAGTTTAAACTCAAAAATGTCACAGGTCACAATTGGCTGCTTATATTTTGTATTAGTACAATTTCACATATATTACATCTTTCATGTAGCAAAGATGACAGTATTACTCAAAATCAGAGAAAGAAATCTTAAATTTTCAGAAAGCAGTTCCCAACTATATTTAATTTATAAGATTGTTATATTTAATTTATTTAACATTGATCTTATGAAAACTACAAGCTAACCATCACCTTACATATGCATTAAAACATTTTCTATATACTTCCTAGAATATTGCTTTGATGCTTTGGTATATTATCTTGGAGTAGCTCATGGGATAATTTTTTATTATATTATGCTGTAGGAAATTGAAAGCTGCTGTCATTGAAAGATAAAAATATTTTTATCCCAAATCTACAATATGGAATATTTAAAATTATATATTAAAATTAATTAATGCATTTAATCAGGTCATTTATCTTTGAAAACTTTTTTTTTGCTATCACCTAACAGGATAAAGATATTCCAAATGATCCATGCAATAGTTTGTTGTAGATAGGTCAGAAATCAATATGTTTTTCATCTGTTAAAACATTACAAAACTATGACCACTGATAAATTGCATTCCATATTGATCTTCTTTCTCCCATCCTATCCCTTTGTTGCCCTTTCAAAGCAATGTAGAATAAATTTTGCTTATACAGGCATTTCAAGATACTGATGCTTTAGTGGCTTCCTATGTTTATCAAGTTATCAAGAACAACAGAGTCTCATAGAAGTATATAGCCTTGGACAATAGCCATTCCCTCAGGGGTATATTGCACAGTGAAGCTATTTTCAAATCAGGTACATTTAAAGTCAATCTAAAAGTTGATATTACTGGATGACAAAACAACGAAGAAAAGTATATGTTTAGAAAAAGAATACTGTTTTACCCTCTTTTACTTCTACCTTTTTTTTTAAGTAGGAACTAGAAACATTAACAGTGATATAGAATAGGAAATTTGAAACTAAAGAAAATAAGATTGAATAAAATTCTTAAAAAGATGATGAGAAGGAATAGTACTTACCCTTCAGGATTGCTGTGAAGATAAAATTAAATAATATTTGCAAAGTACTTAGTAAAGTTCCTAGCATATATTAGATATCATATATGCTAGCAGTTAAAAAATAATAATTGTTATAATTAATAATTAAATTGACAAGATATTTTTAAAAGATTATAATCTGGGGACTATGATAGCACCTCAAGCTGAATTAAAGAATTCAAAATATGAAAAAAAACATCTTTGTAAGACAACTATTATTTCAATAGATATGTAGAACAGCAGAAAGATTAAAAAAAACTAAAAGGAAACCTAGATTCATGATGTGAAGGAGGTTGAGAGGATGAACCTGGAATATTGGTTTATGTAAAATATATTAAATAAGAAAATTTTCATTATCTCAATTATCCATGATTTTATCTGTGTAATTACTCTCTCACATAACCCTCTCCACATTTTAATAGGTATTCCTTGAGAGATAGTATAACCTAAAAAACTCATCATGTTTATTCAGCCTTCTTTATGCTAGGTTTCTTTAGCTTGAGGTAGGTTGATGCTCTAATCATTATTATCCTAACACTAACCCATGAAGTCTCTTGAACTTTGTAAAATAGGTCAAATTTTTTATTCACTTGGCCAGAGCTACACTATTCAAAACCTAAGAGATAAAGAGAGGTAAAAGCAAGTGAGGAAATGTAGTGTGCTTTTTAGAGCCCCCAAGTTGAGGTGCCAAAATGTACCATGCATTCTATAGCCCCCATGTTGGTATGCCAAAATATACCTTCCAAACTAGCTCTTTGGAGGATCTGAGGAGCAGCCAAAGTCCTTGGTCTTGGTGGAGGAATGATAATGCTGAGAGACCCAAGAGGATGGTCAAAGATGGAGTCCATTTATTCCAAATTCTTTCAGCCTTATATACCCTAATTCCTTTATATAACTATAGCAATACTGCACATAGGCTAACTATATACTGTGCATGTGGAACCACATAAACAACTTACTATTATATGTAGATGATTCTTTGCCACTTGGTATCACTCTGCTTTAATTACAACACAGGTTGTCACTGCCCCCTGACTTTTTAGGAAGACTGAGAGCCCTTAGGGCAGATGGGGAGCAAAACCAGACATTGTCAGCAGGTTCCCTCTGGGCTCAAGGGTGTTATACCTCACCCAGAGTTCCCCCACTATCTGTGGCCCTCTACAAGGGAATATTGGGAAATATATAGAAACTAATAAAGTAAATGAAAACAATTTGCAACAGGGTAAAAAAAAGCATAAAAATTTTACTCCTATGAGAGCTTAATCTAATAATATAATGCAGGTTAGCAGAAAAGGATATATACTCTGAGTGTGTGTATGGATATGTGTATGTGTGTGTGTGTCTTTGTGATACTTTGATTTGTAAGGTTTTATATTAGTTAAACATAAGCTTGAGTTAAGTGATTTAGTTCACAAAATGAGAAAGAATTCTTCACAGAGAAGGAATACCAAGTGATCACTGTTAGCCTGGAGGATATGAGTGCTATTTTAAGGAAATCAAACTTACCAAAGTGATTAAAGTAGTTAATCAATTACCAAGTTTTATATTGAGACAACCTGTGTAATATTTATAAATGAGAGAAATTTCCATTGAATTGTCAGGTACTACCAACTACAATCATTATTGTCTACACAAATAAGGATAGAATGATAATTAAAAGCTGAGAAAGTAGTAAATTAATCAGAAAGTAGCATAGGATTAATAATAATAAATGGTTCAGTGGAAAGAATGCCAGTCTTGAAGTCAGGAAGACTCATATTCCTGAGTTCAAATCTAGCTCTAGTTACCTTTTATCTGTGTGACCCTTGACAAATCAAATCACTTAACCCTGTTCACCTCAACTTCTTCAATCATTACATGAATTGGAGAAGTAAATGACATACAATTTAAAAAAAATTAATTTTTTAATCTTTTATTTATTTATTTATTTAGAGCTTTTTATTTGCATAACATATGTATGGGTAATTCCTCAGCACTGATCTTTACAAAGCTTTCAGTCACAAATTTTACCCCCAGTTCTCACCCCTCCCCTAGATGGCAGGAAGTCCATTATATGTTAATAATGATAAAATACTTGACAAGTTGTTGACATACAATTTAAATATCATTACTAACAAAACCCCTAAATGGGATCGCAAAATATCAAATATGATTAAATGACAACAAAAGTATAAAAAAGGTACAATTAGGGTATTTTTTGCAAGATAAGAATAACCATATGAATATGGAATCTAATGATATTATTAATTTATTCTTGAAAAGGAATTTATAAAACATTTGGTCTAAACTCCTTATTTTATGAAGGAGAAAACTGAGATCCAAAGAATATAAGTGATAAATTTATGGCCAATCAAGTAAAGAGTGATTGATCTAGGATCTAAAATTCCAAATCAAATGCTCTTTCCACTATAACATCTTTCCTTTTCAATTAACAGTCATATGATATTTAATAATAAAAATAGTAAGCCCAACAATTTTAATAAGAGAAAATAAGTTTAAAATTCACTATAAGAGACTAAGTAGGTAATGTTTTTGACCGCGATAAATGCTTAGAATCAGTGTACTATAAGGGGAAGTGGACTATACTAAGTGTTAAAAAACCCAGGTGCTGCAAATAATTAAGAAAAATCACTGACCAGCTTTGTGATTTCATTTCTACCCTGTCAAGCAAAGAAATTGGTCTAGTTAGTGAATGTTCTTTTCAGATCCCACATTTTATGATTCATTTATATAAATGAGGTTGTAACATTTACTCTGTTGTAATTTTTAAATATAATGATGGTTATAATACAAAACTAGTATCTCTGAGACCTTTATTTGACGATGACATTTTGAAGCTTGTACTTGTCCTTCTTATTAATAGCTACTTTCAATCAGAAGATCATACTAGCCCTGGAAAAACAAGCTAGAAGTAGTATGGTGGTTACCCAGATTAAAACTTTTTATTGAATGTTCAATACATGTAATTAATCTTTAAGTACATTACCTTAGTAAAGTGCTAAAAATAGATGATGAGCTGGTCCTGAATTGAATAGAACCGTAGTTATTGGACTTGACTTCCTTTGTGAAAATGTGCAGTGAGTTGAATAATCTCAAGCCTTTTGATGCCACAAAACACCATTTTTTCAATATTATTCAAAGAAAGAATTAGAAGGTGAAGAAGATAGAGAACTGTGCCTAGAGACAGGAAGCCCTGAGTTCAAATATAGTCTCAAACACCTATTAAGTTGTATGAGCTGGGTATGTTACCTAACTTCTGTTTGTCTCATCTTCTTTAACTGTTAAATGGACATGATAATTATCCCCGATTACCGATGTTGTTGCTAAGATCAACATGTTTGTAAAATAGTTAGCACAGTGCTTAATTATAAATGCTTATTGCCTTCCTTCTCTGATAAAATTCCATGAATTAGAAAACACTATATACTATAAGAAAAAGAATAATTTTAGGTGACTTAAAGAACTTTAGAAAGATATACAGTAATATTGGAAAAGAATGCAAATGATACCACTGATTATTTGCATGCAAATTATGCAGTCACCACATCAATCCAAAGGCACATGTTATTTGCTATGTGCCTCCTATTATGGCAAGGAGAAAAGGAAAGGCAGAACTTTGTCCTTGCCTCTAAATAGTATTCTAATGAGAGAGACTATTTAAATAACTCATAAATATAAGGTATATACAGAGCTGATGGAGCTAATCTAAAACAAAGGACATCGGCACATGGGGCAAGTAAAAAAGGCCCTTTAAGAAGGTAATATTTCATCTTTGGCTTGAAGCTAGGGAAGTGAGGAGATAGAAGTGTCACAGTGAAGACAGTTCAGGTATGGGAACCTTCTGATGCAAACAAAAAAAAACAAAAAAAAATAACAAAAACCAGCAGATATGGTGTCATATTTGTGAAACTGAATATAGTTTGGGAGCAGAATCATAAATTGTATGGAGAAGAGTAAAGTCTAAGAAGGCTGGAAAGAGAGGAAGGGGTGACATTATAAAGAATTTGAAAAACCAGAAGGTAGACTTGATATTTGATGTTGGAGATTATAGTGAATCACTAAAGCTCATTGAGCAGAAGGTTTGCATAGTTACACCTACAGTTTAGAAAAAAAAAATCTTCTTAACAGATGAATGGATCATAGTATAGAGTGAAGAGAGATTTGAGGCAGCTAGATCAACTAGAAAGGTATTAATATAATGCAAAAACTGATTAGTGCCTACACATGGGTAATAGTTAAAAGTAAAATAAAATACTATATAGAAGAGATATAAAGAAATAATGTATCACCATATTTTGGATATGTGTGGCAAATGAAGGTGGAATTATCAAGGATAATTATACTTATTCCTATATTTATTTACATCTATGGCAGTATTTGTCATGGAGTATATATATATATATATATATATATATATAT